>JAVSBS010000885.1:19931-42632 GCA_033124195.1 Coracias cyanogaster | reverse complement strand
GGTCCAACCTCCCTACACGAGCAGGGACACCTCTACCTAGGTCAGGTTGCTCAGAGCCCCATCAAGCCTGACCTTGAATCTTGGTATTTGCCTCCTTACTAAGCTTCTAATACTCTCTGGGAAGTTGTGATTATGCCCTTGGTTTTCCACTGTCTTCTCTGTACAGTTTTTGGCATCTTCAGTCTAATTAAGTATGCATATGTCCTCTGTTCCGCCTTATGCTTTGTCCTGGGACATACAATAACCTCCAGACTAGGGTTCTCATCTTCCACATGCCCTGTGTTTTACAAGTCCCTTTGACCTTCTTGGATGAAGAAGTGTTATTTGATTAAAACATTCATTCTACCTTTCCTACCCCCACCCCCTTTGGTTACCAAATGGCTACTTTTGCAGTTCCCTGGAATTAAGATCTGTTAATCCCAGGGAACCTTCTCTAGCTCTCTCACAAGCAGAGACTAATACATTTTTGCTTTGTGGACAGAGAGTCTTAAAGGAATTCCCAAACAACCAACTCTCAAGGTGCATCACTCTTTCAAAGAGGTGGATTTATGCCAGTTCTTTATCCTTTCAACACTGAGAATGGCTGTGGAGATAGTTTTGTGTTAGTCTTTTGAGTTTCACGACCATGCTGGGCTTTGCAGCTGTCTCAAACAAAAGCAACTTACTTGCCATATTTTTGTGTTCCAAACTGGCATGATCTTATTACTGAAAGTAAAAATACCTTCTCTGAGAATTATGTTCTTTCAAACAAGTAATACCAAAGTTTAAAATAAAAATTTCACCACTCTGGACTTTACATTTTATAGTAAAATGGATCCACCTCAAAGGAAAACTTGTGGAAATAGTAATTCCTACATTACACATGCATATGATACTGAATCAAAAATACATTTCAACAGCAGGAAAAAGATCCTGTCATGAAAAACAGAAAACGTGAAAGCCTTTTATGTTCAGCTCCTATGCGATTTTCTAAAATCTAAGGTTGCAAGTATCAGTTCCTGTGTGTGAAATCATCAAAAACATACAATTAAATAAGTCAAAAGGTCCAAGAATACAGTAGTTCTTCCACACCTATGGACTACCATTCATTTTATTGCAGTAGCTAGCAACAAGCAGTGAACTTGGGTTGACAGAAATCCTCCCATAATGGGAATAAATTTGGGATCAGTTCCAAACCCTGCTATGAAAGTCAGCACAATAACACAGCAGCCGCAAGAGATGAGACTCTCTCAGGAAGTAAGAAGTCTTTGAGCACTTTCAGGTGTAGTGTAAACAGCTCCTGCCTTCTCTCTTTCATTCCCACTATCAAGGATCATCATGTGGATGAGAGGCAGTAAGATTTACCAGCTTTGACCATGTGCTTTATCCTATTTTGATCATCCTATGGCAGAGAGGAGCTATACCTCAGAAGTACCAGTCACATCAAAGGAATGAAGTTGTGCTCATTTTAGGTGTCACAACTCTATCTCCTAGGAGACAGTATTATTACTTTTCTGCTGAATGTAGCCTCTCTTGTTTAAGGCTTTAAATTGAAAACAGAGAGGTTTTTTTATTTGGCATGGCTGGAGTTCACTCATTCGCTTATCTTGTGAGTGTTTGCCCTTTTCAGCATTCCATGCGTCACACAGACAATTTTCCCTCATGTAGCACAGCTTCATAATCTGCTTTACAGGAAGAACCAATAAGAGTTAAACATTTTTTCCAGCACCTCAGCAATAGCTAAAAGACTGATTCTTAAACCACCCAGTTTCACTTGCATGAAACTCTACTCAGAAATCTGTAGCTCCACTAAAAGGAGAAGTTCGGGAGAAACAAAACAAAACCCAACCCTCCCCCACAAAACACAACAAAACGTATCAGCAGCATTGCTGTTCAAGACAAAAACCACATGTAAGAAGTTCATTAGATCTGAGGTCTGACAAGTGGTAACCGAATTGCTTCATGTTTACCAGCTTGTTGCTGCTGCTGCTATCACCAGCTGCTCCACACCCCCCTTGCCTATCTGAAACTACCAATTCTATTGGAGTTAGAACATTGGGTTTAAAGTTTTAGGCAAGGTTTTTGATGAAAATATCATTAACTTGATACAAAACCCATTAATAGTCTCAGGTTCACACTACACAAAAAAAAAAGGAAGAACTTCAATGGGAATTTTTGGCAAATTGCAAAGGAATTCTAGTCTTCAATTTGTAATATATGATAATTGTGGCTCAAATTGGTTGCATAGCCAGAAGTTCAAGGAGAGATTTACTAACCACATTTTAGGCACTAAATTAGTCTTGGAAACCTATCAGCTAAATAATTCTCTAATGCTAGAAAAAAAGCATTAGAGAAGAACTACAGGGAACAATTTTCCAATGGTAAAAAAATATTAAATTATAGCAGTCTTGATGCATGTAATGTTATCTTTCCATCTGATGACAAGAAATATGAAAAAAAATACAGTTCAACACTATACCTGGCTAGTAATCCCAAGGCAGTGGCTCCTGCAATTTTTACTCCCAATAACCTTTTAAAAAAGAATCATATATTTTTCCGTTTCTCAAGACACGACAGTTATTTCTAGTCTCAATCACTGACTAATGTGTTGGGTACTGATTCTCTCCAAGAGTCTGACACACTCAACTTTAAAAATTGTGCTTTAATCTAAAATATTCTTTTTTTATACCATGAAAAAGGTAGGATTCTGGACCTGGGAAGAAACCAACATAAAATTCTTCACTAAAATCCTCCTCTGTGATTTTACTCTTCAAGTACTCTGCAGCTCTTCTGTGCTACTGTCAGATACCTGCCATGTCTCACTGACAGAGTAGGCTGAGCCTTATTAGCTCAGTTTCCTCTCCTGTATTTCATATATATATATATGTGTATATATATATACACACATACACACACACACTCTAGACCATCCATCTTAGCCCTTCAATTATCTCAGCTGGCTTCTTTCCTCAAAATGCAACTACATTTTCAGCATCAAAGGAATGCTGGGAGAGGTGACAAGGTAGGTTAGGGAATTAAACACTAGTGGCTTTTAAGCTCCCTAATTAAATGCATAGGGCACTGCATCTGCATAACTGAATTGAAAGACTTTAGGTCATATGCTTTATTAAAGCTTAAATGAGATCAGTGATGAGTGGCATGTTTTTGACAGACAAGGTTCCTCAGGGTAATCATTAGGTGTGGCCACTGAGAGCAGAACTGAAACTCTGCCCTTTGTTCTTAGAAAAAAAAAAAAAAAGGACTTAGAGACATTTTCTTCCCTGCTTCTGAAGAAGGATCGGCTGGTTGGCATTAAATGTCACTGCTTGCAATTAAGATCATTTTAGCTACAACAGAACTCATTACTCCATTTGAGGCAGTGTCCCAATTTTGGGATGTTCTCAAACTTCACCCATATAAATTATTACCTTTTACAGCTCTGTCAGATAATCAGAAGTACCAGTTTAATGAGCAGCATCCTACCTCTATCTCGGCTACTGGTAAAGCTTGACAGCACTGCTGAGTATCACATGGAACCATGAAGCCTCCAAGCCATCCCTTCCAGAAAGCCATTCAGAGCTCACTCTGCAATGCTGTGTTACACTAGCTCCAGCACTATACAGCACTTCAGTGACTCTTCATTTAAAATCTGGACAAGCCTGGCAGCAGCAGACACTTGACTCCTCCCTGCTTCACAGTCCTGAGCACCAGAGCCTTTCAAAGAAACCAGACCACATGTTATTAATCCACATGGGTTAATAACCAAATAAAGTAAGGTTGCTTCTTCTGCCTGTAGCTACCCTATGATAGGTTGAAACTGAGCATCATGGCATCTGCTTAACTTCAGTAACAATGTTCATTAAGATCAACTATCACCTGCAATTCAAATGAGGTATCTGCATTGCTTTTCATGGGTAGTTCTGGGGAGTCATCACATGACTGAGCCACAGCTTTAATTTCCCCTGGCTCACACTACAGTAAATGAATAGGAGGAGCAGAGAGGGTTCCTCCAGATGGAAAAAGCAAGCAGGAGTCTGATGGGGTTGTGTTGTGTAGCTAATTCAGCTTTTATTCATTGTGCTGATACTCATCTGAAGACCTCCAGTAGAAATCAACCTCCACACAGAGCCAGAACTGCCTATTTTCCCAGCATACCACCTGCCAGGGTGGCATTCAGGGATTAATTTAGCCATTCCAACCTAAGTTATTTCAAAGTAACCACAAGAGTTTAAGCAGAAGGAGGGGTCTGTTCAGTGGTGCGGGCATCCATATGTCCTATATATGCTACATAGTATAATACAGGAAAACAACTTGAGCAAGGTGATGGTCGATGGTCATCACATGGCAGTCAGCAAGACCTGTTTTGAGAACAATCAACCAAAAAACAAGAAGCAATCTCGTAGAGAGATGTCATTAAAAAAAAAAAAAAAAAATCATCTCTCCCATACCGGTTATATGTTTTTGAAGAGCAGTTTGGTAGGACACATAGTATAGAGATCAATACAGCTTAAGCAGGCTTTTCATCAGCAAAATTGCTGCCCATCACTGCTCACTCACAGGCAGACCACAGTTTCCAGTGATTGGCCTTCACACCATCAATCTGCTTGCTAAGGGTCTTCTATCTTGCTGCTGATCAAGGTTAAGCACAGAGGAAAGGCTTTGCTGCACACACACAAAAAAGCAGAAATAGGGAAGAAAAACAAAAAACCCCAAAACCCCACAACACAAAAACACTCAAAAAAACAACAAAACAAAATCCAAAAAGGGATATATCTTTCTTCAGCCAACTTTTAAAAGTATTCAATGAATAATTGTTTTGCCTCTGGCTATGGAAGGCTTAATATGGCTTTAAAGTTCTCACTAATCATCTTCATAGATGATTAAGATCCTGAAGCACAATGTCGTGCAGGAAGAAGCCATCTAGCCCTGGCAGGATCTGAGCAGCCTAAGGGCTGCTCTGGTTTGATCCATGACAAGATTCTGGAAGAGTCTTAAATCAGTGGAAGTTCAAACTTATATCATCCACTCTCCCTGCCTGCTCTGACAGGAGACCAGAGCCCTTCTCAAGGCAGCTGGGAGTCCTGCTTAGAAGGAGCATTTCCTTTTGAAGGCATTTATTCCAAGCAGGACATAAAAGGCACGCTCTGTAACTTCGTCTTCTCGTTCATTATGGTAACCTGATACTTTTAGGGAAATAACAGTAGTTGTGAGCACCCAAAGGCATAACCCTCTGTTTCCATATTTTCTTGTTGATATTTATTCCACACTATAGACATGTGTCCTGTTCCTTTCTCTGGACTCAACTAGTCAGGAGAAAAGACCCTTCTGAAAATTCCTGGCACGGCACTCTGAATAGGATCGGAAATGGGTTTTTTACCCCCATCCAAGTTGGCACATGTGAGAGAAGCAGGAATCTATCTAAAGTGTAAACAATCTGTCAGGAGAACAAGTCAGAGATTTTGTGATTTACTGTGAATATCAATAATTAATAGCAATTTAAGTAATTATTCTCACTTTTAAATCCCAGCACACATTCATTTGTGTTTTATGCAGAAAAATGACTTTTGGACATTGGTTTCAGCAGCTTAAAGTCAGAGAATTTAGTACAGGTTCTAAAGAGACACAAAATGCAGCCATTCATCCAAAAGTATGTGCTTCATCTCATTTTGACCTGTCATAAGGATCACTGAACTCAAGGGATTGGTCCAGAAAGTTTCCTCCACTCTGGTTAAATTCCTCTGAAGTCAGTGGGAATCAGCACATGTACATGGCAGGTACATTCATAAAAACAATAATAATAAGTAGTCAATCCTATATGCTTATAGTGTATGTGTATTGCAGATAACTAGAGTAAGGAATTCTTTGTACCTTTCATATATATACGTGCCCATCCATTTATATATGTAAAGCAAAAAAAAAAAAAAGTGTTCTGTTGAAGGTGCAAAGGTTCAGAAAACATGTCCTTAAAAAGCTGTTTGCTCACAATACCAAAGAACAGCAAGCAACCAAATTAGACTCTTTACAGCTCAGCTGTAATCCAGAATCGATGCAGCTGCATTCTTATACTAAGCTGAGATGTACATTGATCTTAGTGTATTCACCACTGGATAAAGGTCATTAAGAAGGTAGCTTGCCTCTTATCTGTCTCTTATTTACAGGCCCATTGAAGTATTTCAGTTCGACTATAATCAGTAAAGCAGGAGAAAGGTACACTATACACTCTGAGTTCATCAAGCAAAGCACAGCAATGGAGAATATGTCCCTTGCTTACACCCTTTAAAGCCTAGAGTTAGTCAGAGAAAACTCTGGAAGCTCCCAGTGGCTTTCTATCCTGGATGGTAAGCTACTTGTTCAGGGCATAACCTTATGGAAGATAAGATGGCAGATTTTTTGCAGCAGTGATCTATTATAGCAGATACACAAATTTAGAGGCAGCTGGTTTTAACACCAATAATTTTTTAAAGTTATTTTTTCTGAAATTAAAGCACTAATTTGTCTGTAACATCAATATACCCCCAACACCTATGGAATATGTATTTCCAAACAAGGTTCAAGATTACTATACCTAAAAATCTATTTTGATTTCTCAGCTGTACCATGTCATAGCAGAGGTACAATGCTGGTTACCTTCTCAGCATCAGCTGTTTACACAGTGTTCTTTCTCCTCTGAAAAATTCAGTGTCATCACCTCTATGAGCATCAACTGCTGTAGCTCTGGCTTGGGAGCACAGGTCATCACAGATCGTATTTCCTTGTTTTACTCATCATCTTAGAAATAAATATAAGAAATAAAATTCTGGTCTTCCAAAAAAAAAAAAAAAAAAATCCTGAAGAGTCTCAGCCCAGCAAATTAACACACACAAATAGTTTCTCTCCCTCTTCAGGATCCATAAAAGACATCTTCCCTGGCAGTACAGAGGGATTAGACATGTTTTCAGGATAAACATGTGGCAATATGATTATTTCCTTCATATTTTACAGACAGTAATTCCCCACCTCACTATCTTATTAGATAAGGAACTTAAGCACAGACAAGTTACAGCCTTTTCCAAGACCCTTTTATGGGGAGGGAATGCATTTTCTCATGCTTTCAGCATCTCAAGATTTTGACTTACCAACTTTGTATGCATGAGTGCCCTGGCACCTATGCTGTCTGGCTGCCTGAAACCACACAAACATCTCCAATTTACGTGGCCACCCTAACCATGACATCAAGCATCATCACACACTGTAGAGCTCTGCTTCAACAATTCAGTGAAGGTTATAACAACCCTGTGTAAAACAAGGGGCACCTACAGATAGGTCTGAGGCTACAGACATACACCAGAGCCTCATGTACATGAGTAATTTCTTTCATAACTTCCCAGCTTAAAAGAAAAAAAGAATCAAGTGAAAACCATCAACTGCTTCCAAAGATTCAGTCAATGTCTGTATTGACCTGACTGCAGAATCAGATTTGGGTTCAGGTTAGTTGCAAGTTATACAAAAACCAACAAGGAACTAATTCATTCAATGACATACTTGAGAAATTCCTCTTTACTTCTCCCAGGATGGGTTGCGAAAGACATGGCTGATCAACTCACTACCTTATGAGAAATTAAAAATTTTCAAGTGGGAAGCTACTTCCACAATGAGAAATACTGCATGTAGAAGAAAGAAAATAATAGAAAATCCTCCTTTTTTTAATATGCCAAGATATCATGGGAAGCAGAATAATGTGTGGCTTAAATCAGGAAAGAGTACAAACAGAAAAAAATCCTTTGGAGTTGCCTAAACAAGCTTCAGGAAGCATCATGCAGCAGACTTTAAGCTGGCCCTGAGGCAAGGGAGAGAAACTTTGGCCCTCAACTTTAGTCCAGGAAATCACCTTTTGAGATTTGAATTCCGTTTTAGAATAAAATATTTCTTGTAACTACTTGCTTGTACCAAAGCAGCTGGTATTAGAGCTAAATCTCCTAAACTAGGCAAGAGTGATGGCAAAGAGAGAGAAGAGTAGATTATCAGAAGATTTAAATCAGAGAAGTTCCAGTACAGTCAAAGTAATGTTAGTTTAGCCCAGAGAGAGACTTGGATATTAGGAAAAAATTTCTTCACTGAAAGGGTTGTCAAGCCCTGGAACAGGCTGCTCAGGGAAGTGGTGGAGTCCACATCCCGGGCAGGATTTAAGAGACATGTAGATATAGTGCTGAGGGACATGGGCTAGTGGTGGACTTGGCAGTGCTGGGTCAGCATTTGGACTCAGTGATCTTAAAGTTCTTTCCCAACTTGTATGATTCTATCTGTTCAGCTTAAACCCAACCCAGATCTCCTGTAATGAAACACTTGCATTATCAAAATAAATAAAATTGAAAGATCACTTCCTTATTTGCAGCCAATGTGTCTTTGCTTGTACATGTTTCAAGCCTCCCAGTAAACAAAGGCTAGAGTAGCATGGTAAGAGCCTACAGGACTTCCAACACCACTTTACTTGTGAGGAGATGTGGATTCCCTCTGCAGCTTTGACTTCATACAGGATGACAGGAAAATGTATTTCTGGGATTAAATCAAATAACCCAATGCACTCATTTTAAACATGGAGAGCACAGTTAGCGTTTCAAAAGATACTCAAGTGGTTTCCTTAATAAACCCTGCCTTCAGCAGAGGAGAAGGTATATCACCACAGCCTGCCTCCAGAAATAATAAAATGGTCAGAAAATGCAGAACACTAATCACGAGCTTAGCCTGGACAGTAAGTCGGAGTCAATAGGAGAGTTTGAAAAAAAAATAAAAATAGTGAAAGTTGGCATTTCTGTCAATACTACTAATTACTTCTCATTTCCATAACTCTTTCCCCAAAATCATTATGTTATCAGCCACAGAGAGTGAAATGGATTCTCCACAAAGCCGTCAGTGTTTCTAACTATAGAACTCATGAAACTACTGATCAATAAGACTGCACAACTTCTGCCCACCCAACTCCCATCCCTTCTATATACTCTAGTCCTAGTCACCCAGGGGGCAAAATGACAGGGTTGCAAAATGAGCCTGAGTGCACATGACTGTGCAGAACAGCGCTGCTGAGCTCCACTGCTCTCACATCCAAGTCTGTTCACATCACCACTCTACTCAGCTGCTGATTTTAAGACAAAACTAAATGGAAAATAAGCTTACCTGCATCCAAGTCAATAAGGTTTTGTCTGCAGCTTCAGCAGAAATAAAATTTCACCTATTAGGCTTTAAAAATCAATATGTTTCCTGTGGATTCCTCTCTTTCTCATGGCAACAGAATGAAAGGGCTTGAAAAAAATCCTTAGCCAAGGCTCTAGAGCATCTACAACGACTCACAAGCCTTTCTGATTCATCAGCACACACATACAAGCGGGAAGTGGGCTACCAAAAACCAAAAGGCACGCTGAAAATATCAGCTCTCACTCCAGTGGGCTTTGTCCACCACCTGACTACACACAACCTTTTCTGTCCTTCCTCCCCTCCACCCTGATGCGAACTATTAAGTTCATAAACTCATGCGCAACGCTGTAACAAAAAACATATCTGTCAGCATTTACGATGGCAGGATGACAATAGTGTTTTACAACATATTATATAAAATGCAGAAACGGAGTTATTTGCCACCGCATTATGTTAGGAAAGTGACAGAAATCCCATCAACTCGATTTTTTGGTGTGTTGTATACATCCAAAGCCTAGCAGACTGAAAATAAGAGAACTGGAATTAGAATACAAAACAGGCATAGCTAATTCTTTCAACTACAAAAAGATTATGAATTAAGTTTGTCTTTAATGGTGCAGTCATGGTTCAAACAAAACAAAAAGAATCCCAACTCTGCCTGTGCATAGTGTAGCAGTGAACTCCCTGTTCACAGTGTGAACACCACTCACAAGAATTCAAATATTCCCTAACATATATACAGCAGAATGGAAATTAGGTACTTCATGCTTCTTCTGGAATTTAAGATCCTTCCACTGATACCAGATGCAGCACACATTTAACTGGTAGCATTATCAAATTCCTCAGCACACTTGCAGCCTTATTTGAGCTTCTTTCCTTAACAACTGACAGCTGAGGATATTACCTATCGTTGCTCGGATTGCATTAGACTGTTCTGGCCCATGAGACATGGCTTACGAAATGGCCATGGTAGTTTTGTTATCTTCTCAAGAGGAACTATTGGAAAAAAAGGAGCATTCAGTAGAGCAGACATCACTATTTAGAGAGGGTAAATACAGGTTCTTAAACATACCAATGGGAGATTTTACTGTACAAGCCCAAGGCATATTACAGTAACCTCATCATAGCCCCTGCAGAGATGAGGTCATAAGACATCCATCACACAGAGCATAGAAGATACTGGAAAGCCAGTATCACTTGTTATATCTATTTCTGGACTGAGAAGGAAAGGAGAGGCAAGCACAAAAGTTGCATGTCTGAAAGAGGTGCAAGAAAAACCACCAGTGTCTGGACAGGGCGTTTCCACATAGCAACTGCCCCATTGGTAGTTTGCAGGAGCACACAGCATCCTCTACAGCCCTGGGGGAGTGTGTGGCTTTATAGTATGGCAGAACTGACAGCACTTCGGAAATCCAAACTCTTTGTACTAGAAGCAGAAAAGTAAAACTGACCTATTTCTTCAATCTGCCTACTGCAGATGAGACTACACAACTCTAATGGTAACAGAGGAATTTTTCCTCTTTTCAATCCAGTGGAAAAAAATGTTTAAAGTTTACATTATAGAAATAAAAATTAGCAGATTAGCAAGCTCTACCACCCTTTCTTATTTAAATATGACAGTTTTTGAAGTAGCTTGCAGCAAGCATGTTATTTCTAGGACAATAGAGCATTTTTTTCTTATGAACCTTTATTTTTACAGAAGATGTTCTCCCAGGGAGAGGCACTGGTGTCTCACAGACCAGTGCCTGAAATCAGAACTGCAATCTTCATGACTTATAAAAGTGCTGCTGCATTTGTTGGTTTGTCTCCATCCATCTATGAAAGACAAAACTAATCTGTATTTCAGAGATTAAATTACCTGAAGCTGCACACATTTGACCTCTCTGAAAAAATCAGACTCTCTCTGACTTAACTTATTAAAATCTCGGGCAAAGAAACAAAGAGAAAACAAGATGAAAAGAGCCATCTCCAGCAGGCTCTGTCTATTCTGAACTGATGATCAAACATCTGCTGTTACAAACCAGTGTATTTCAGTCTATTTCAGTCTATTTTCTCAAGCACTGAATGGATTGTCATCTACCCTGGATGTCCTGACCTGAGACTGTCTAAATGGTACAATTTTGGCAGTTCATCTTCACCAACTCCCGTTAAAATGGCAGTCACCAACAAAGCATTCAAGTCATTTGCTGCAGGGTTTCTGTATATGATTACAAAGATATGCAAGCTGTATCACTCACTCTAAGGATGTCCATGCAATGATCTACACTCTTACAGGGGTCTGATTCCCTCCCCACTCCCCTTCAGTTCAATTGCCACCTCTGGTTGAGCAGAGCCAGCTCTCTGAGCTACCCATTCAGCCTGTGCCAGCCAGCTCTGAGCCCCAGTTGTCCCCACCTCTGGGATTCACAGGACATTCATGCAGCCAGCACTCCTGGAGACGTACTCCCACCCAGCTCCATACATATGGACTGTGTACCTGAAGGATCACTGCAGCATTTATTGCACACCAGGCACCAGTTTTGTCGAGTTAGCTCAGCAAATGGGAGCAAACACACAGGCACGTATGCCAGAATATAAACCCTCCACAGACCCCAAGTACATAATCAGCTGCTCTTGCGTGCCAAGCTCCTAACTGTTCCGCTATTGTTGCTATCCCTGTGACATTAGAATAGGGCACTACAGTTATTTAGCTGCACAAACATGTCCCAAGACATAGGGACACACAGGAGGAGCACGTACACATCATTGAAATAACACCTATTTGTTTTATCAGAGGAATGACTGCACTTTTCCCTTCTTAATTTTAAAGGATGAGAGACCATTAATCTGCAGACAGCCACAAAATATAAGCCCAGACAATCACCTACTACTGTATCTGAACTAACAGCACAGTATAGACTTACAGTAACAGGTACCCCACCAACCCAGCTACTGTGTAATATGCCAGTGCAGAGTTTCCTTGGTTTATTTTGTCTTTATAAGACCTCAGGTTTTCCCTACACAAGGAGCTTACTTGACCCTAGACTGGGCCACGTTACATACTGTACTGGTTAGCCAGCAACAGCCACATCCACATCTCCTGCTATAGTTCTAGGCCATTTCCTTCACACAGCCTTTCAGTATCCTGTGATGCCGTGTACCACTAATGGCGCTTGGGTCATAGTGGATGTTTGTCTTAAATGAAATATACATCAGCCAATAAGAGCAGTAGCGTGATACATAACACTTGGTACCTTACAAAACCTACAGTCTCAAGCATGTCATGGTGAGGACCATAGGACTGACCGCTGCAGTGTTAGTGAGTATCTGCTGCTGACAGTGACAGCTTTAGGAGCACGTGCTGAAGAGTGGGACAACGCTGGCCAGGCCACCCAGAATTTAAACAGTAAAATGACATGACTGTAACATAACATACTAGAGAACATGCAGGTAAAATCCTGCTGCCTAATTCAATCACGGCAGCTTGCAGGGCAGCAGCTGGAACACCATCAAGCTACTGAGAAACGCGTGCCTTTACACAGGCATTAGCTCATGCTAGCTCCATACAGTGAGCTCCACGTATTTCCAAACAGAAGTGAGGACATTCGTGTCACCCTCATTGTGTTTTAAAAGCACTTTTCAGTGTAAATTTCACTTCAAAGTTCAGTGCAAATTAAAGCTTTTTGATGCATTTGAGTTCTGTCCTTTTTTCTTGCATTTTTCATAGCAAAAGCCTTACATCAAATTAGAAAGCCACTTCAAATTATAACAGCACTAGGTGCCATTTCTCATCTCATGAGATCAGTGGCGTCCTTTACTAAATGCTTGTTTTATATTTGCCTCCTGTATGTTGACACTTCATCACGTTTCCAGGTAGCAGTGCATTTAAAAGACAACATTATACATCAGACTTTTATCAAGCATGGCCAATTATGCAAATTCCTCCAAAACTTATTTTTAAAGAAAAGGAAGATTGATTGCAGAGATTTACCATTTACACAGACAGTGATTTAGGAGAGTATTTCAATTGCTAATGTGCCTAACAAAGATGTGGGATTTGTTTGTAAACTTCAGGCCTACAAAACTGAATGTCAACACCAGATAATTATCGTATCCTATCCAAAATGCTAAATTTAATTGAAATACTCTTTGTAGTAAATCAACAGTCAGTATTAGTCTTAATGAAAGTTGATTATGATGCTGCCTGCACGTAAAAAGTAAGTACCAGTCATACAAGTAACTGATACCTCAAGCAAAAACAATGCATAATTTCTCATCACTGCTTGGCATGAGCAGTATGACAATGGCATCACATTTGATTGACTTCACAGACATTGGTGCTTAGGGCCAGGTATCAAACTCATTTGGATGAGGGCCAGATTCCATATTTAATTATGGCCTGTGGGTTCAAGCATTAATTCAAGCACCATACTCCCTTCAGCTCCCATTCTCCTCGAGAAGAGGCCGCAGTCTTCACTAGAAATTATTAACTATTTGTTCAGCAACATATGATGATGCTCACATAGGGAATTTTCAAAACTGCTTCTGATTTTTTTTCCTTTGCCCTTTCCTTCCCTCCCCCACCCCCCATTCTTTTCCATCCTTCCATCTCTCCCTTCCCCTCTTCCTTCAACATTCTAATCTTTTGACAACACTTCAGACATTAGAAATCTGTGTGTTAAGGATAAAATGGCAAGAGTCTACCTCAGGTGCACACTACACTGCTGTAAGCCGATTTCCCACCTCTTCTATGTCCTTAGACCACCCTAACTTGGAAATCAAACCAATGTACACTTTGCTTTGCACAGTGCCTTTCCCGTTTGTATTTGCTAATCTCTCTCAGGTCTCAACATTACCAAGAAGCACTGTTTAAAGTGTCATAACATGGGAGCAATCATATATCCTATTTCCTTGATTTCCACAACAGTCAAATTCTATTTGAATACAAATGTATATTTCCTGGAATTTTCTTATTTCTTTCAATGTTTTGAGTCTCATGTCAAGAAAGATATTGTTTAAATTGTGAGGAATCACAAACATTTTAGCCAAAACTCAAAATGTTTTGCTTCTCAAATGCCTTCACAGTGACTCGTTGGAACTGTTACTTCATTGTTATGCATTCACATTCCTTTTAAAATGTGGTTAGTGATAGATGTCTCTTATGTTGGACTATGAACAATTTCAAAATCATCCAGTAAAATTTACGTTGTGCAAGTCCTGATGTGCAGCTTGCAACTCCCAAGAGACTTCTGGTTTACCCTGCACTTGTATCTTACCACAGGAACTAAGTAAATCCTAACCTATGTAGTTCTTCCCTGAACTGGATGGGAAGAAAGATTCCTTTTGCAAGACAACTGGTTTACACAAATCTTTTCACAATCATATCTCTAAAGTCATCTAAAGTCTTCTGTCACATCAATGGCTGGAATATCTAGATTCTAATCTACTGGAAGAAAAAAGGCTAGGCAAGCTCTTGTGATTCTTACACAGCTCTACCATTCATCTGAAAGTGAAGTATTAAACTCCAGGAACAATTAATATCTTGCAAATTACTTCAGGGGTAGAGGCTGTAGAATTAGGAGAATGTTGGGGGAAATAAGAACATTTCTGGCTTGCACTAAGAAGTCTCAACACACTGTAATGATAGTTAGACTCAGTTTCTTAAATAATTAGCTCATAACACATAAACAAGTAGCAACACTTCAAGAAATTATATTTGTGTTTGTTCTACTATAATAAATATATTTGCCCCTGAACTCAAATGCCAGAGAACTACTGCACAGGTGATCTGGGAAGTCAAAACATTGTAAATTTGAACATTAAGAAAGTCAAAACGTACAGTTCAATAGCTGTATTATGTCAGCACAAAAAAAAAAAAATTGCAAAGAAAAACTTTCCTTTGCCTTCATGTTGGGTTCATTTTCCAAAAATGTTAAGATGCTTGGTGTTAATCATGTTCTGAGCTAATTTATTAAAACATCACCACTTAAATAGTTCTGTTATCTTTGAAAGTTACCCTTTATAAAGTAGAAAAACCCAGTTTCAAAACCAAGTGGAAAATTACATCACTGTTGGGATCAGAGGGGACCTGTATTTCCATCCTGCATCCATGGATGACCAGTGCACTTCACCTGGGGAGTCCTCTGTGAGGTCTAATAACTGAGACTTGCAAACAAGTCTCCATGCTTGCTCCTCTCCATGCTCGTCTCCCTTCCCAAGATGCTGTGCCAATATTTGATCCTTCTACCACTCCTGAACCATGTCCTGCGAGCTCCCTGTGTATTCTATATCTGTGTTCGATACATGCTGCTCTTCCTGCTGCGCACCATAAACAAAGAATCTGCTCATACTCAAATTACTTTATTTTCCCAGTAGGAGCAAGATGTAACAGAAAGACGATATTAAGTGTTAACATATGTTTCTCTTGCATGGAGATTACTGTGTCTTGGGGACAACCAAGGAAGCCTTAATTTTCTAAAAGACTAGAGGAAGTGTCTGCACATCTAGGACAGCTCCCACTAGGACTCCCTCCTGTTGGACAAGAAAGTTCTCTTAACTACCTTCCTTCAGAGAAGGACTGACTCCTTTCATAGCTGTGACTGCTCAGGTTTTTTCTCCCAAAGAAGTGAGATAAATTCAACAGGAGGTCAGTCTATAAACTCAAGGCCTCTTTACTCCACAACAAGCATTTGCCATCTCAAGCCCACCTTTCTCCTCCCATCCTGTCTTTCAAGAAACTATCTTTAAGTAAACTCACATATTCATAGAGTAAATGCCCATTACCAAGGCCAACATGAAGTATTTCCTAATTATTACCTACCAACATCAACAACTGTCCCAGAACCATTCCTGTTCCTTATGACTGTTGAAAAGGGTTGATCCCCAAACCTTCTTATATCGTAAAATGAGATTACAAAAAAGAAAAGTATGACAGGTGTGTGTTCCGCATGATGCGTTTTGAGTAACAACATCAAGCACAGGAAAGCCAAGAAAAAGTCAGTCATTTTAACAGAATAAAACTCTGCTCCAGCTGGCATTTTATTCAAAACCACCAAGGAAGCTACAAAACAGATGAAGATGCTATGGGTGCTTTGCAACTATACCAGAGCACCGTGGTTTGATAATGACATCATCTTCATTTCACTTCTCTTCCTCCTCAGAATTACAGTATCCTGTGATATCTGACTTCTCCTTTCAGCCTGTGTATCACCTTCCTGACTCATGTGTGCATATTCTAGCACATATGTTAAAAAAAACCAAACCCTTAATCTGCCTTCTGTTTGCCCTTAAGCTATTTACAGGTCAATTTTAATGATGGACATGAGAACTAAGATTATGCCAGAGGGTCTGAGATTCCAACTCCATTTGATTTCCAAGCAGTCCCTAACCCCTTTGAAATTCACAGCATAGTTACCATTTCAAACTGTGTTTCTAATAATCTTTAAACAAGAGTGATCAGACAAAAATTCTCAAAACTAAACTAAGTCTGTGACAAGCAATTTATGCTATTCTCAAGAAATGGAAACCCAGTGAAAATATGAATAATTTAATAGGACTCTGTTTCCTAAAGTCTTGTGGAATATTTCCTTTGTCTGAGACTCCCCGATGCCTGTGCTACTGAAAACACTGTCAGTTAAAGCACTTCCATATCCATGAGCTGCCTCAGAAGCAGCTGCATATTTATTGCTCTTGTCATATACCCTATTCTGAAAGTATCAATTGCTGAGAACTCATCTCCTCAGTGCCATTCAGTTTGGGATATCTGAAGCACCATGAGGTAATCCATCACAACAGCAACTAAAGGCGCAACCAATGGCATTAGAACAAAGAAGAAAAAAATATGTATCAACATTCTCTTTTAAGGATTTCCTTATAAGGACCACGTAAGAACCAGTTTGAGCAATTTTGCATTCTGCAAAAATGCAGAAGGCTTCAGCAACTGCATTACTGCTGCAGCTGAGAGGGAAGGCTCATTGTAGTCTGGGCTTTGGCAAAGCACACAGAGCTCCATGGCAGGGAGGAGCACAAGGACCTGAAAAATCCAGATTCTACTCTTCTATGAAAATAAGCTTTAAGAACATGAATTACTTCTTTGGGATGCTTATGGCACTGTGCCATAACACTTACTTGCCGTCTTGCCACACAGCACATAGCCATATAACCTTGGCTGCAACAGGTCTGAAAGCCGCAGGACTCCAGATGTATCAAAGCTGATATTTAGGCTAATATCTATACTGCATAAATCTTCAATGGGAAATAGTACCAAAGGAAGAAACTTGCGTATAACTTCAGCTCTCCCCAACCAGTCACACCTTCTTGCTCAGACACACAGAGAAATCCAAACAGCACCTCAAACTCCCAGTTGTATCAAAAAGTAACCAACCCCATAGACAACTAGGTGCCGTCTCCACACACTTAAGCAAGGTGTGGGGGAATTGCTTTAGGATACTGTCAGACAAGCTGGTTTTTTGTTTAATACAGAAAGGATTCCTCCTTTTTACTACTCTGTTGTCTTTCATTGATCAGAGGGAAGGATTCCACCATGTGATTTCTGAAATTTTGGAGTTATTGCCCTCATTATGAACTGTTACATACCATGTCAAGTACTGGCTGTTTTCCTTTATGATAGCTGAAGATCTAGTCTCCAGGTTTTACATTTGTCACTAAAATAAAAAGGTCAAATATTACTGAGCAATTTCTACTCTTGTCCTGTTTCAAACGTGATGTTTCTCTTAGAAATTAAATCATATTTTGGACTACAGACAATTTCTTCCTATGGCATTGTGTTTTCTAAAGGTCTGATATCAAAAGAAAAAGAAATCCCAGCAGTCTTTCAGGGGAGGCTTTTTTTTATGCTGTCTCAACTCTTTTGGTAATAGCTAATAACTAGAGTTGGTTTTCTATGCTTGATTGATGGGTTTGGTTTTTTTTTTTTAAAAAAAGAAACCATTACCAATATGTCACCAAGACCTCTTTTAACAAAGCCCTCAACGAGTGTTGATATTGAAGGGGGAGAAGAAGAGATTGTAAGAATAAAGAATGTGAAAGTATTGTTATTACCTTAGTGTAAAGAGTTATACATCATTACTTAGCTTAACAAATGAACTATAAAAAAAAGATAGTTATAGCAATAAAAACATTTTGTGAGACATAATTCTATGTACCTTAGACACAGCCCTCTTGGATAGAGCATGAATTTAGATTATGGAAATATTACTTACTCCTGAGTACTCCCTAAATGTCTCCAGGAAAACAAAATGTATGCCTCTCCAGCAATATTGACAGAGTTATTATTAAATATTGTATGGAAGTAGCTGTAAACAATCTTGTATGACAGAGTGTTCTGTATATAAAAGATTGTACAGACATTACTACAGGAAAAAAAAAACACAACAAAGCCAATTGAGGGAGTATTCTGACATTGTTTGCTCCCTTTTTTTTTTCTTTAATGAAAAATTTGGCCTCATTGATCTTACAAAGTACTTAAGCATACACTGAAGTGAATGGCTAATGTACTCCTAGGATTCATTGGCTTTCAGACATGTAGTAATGGAGCTAGGTGCTACCTAAAAGGCAGTTTACTATCTTGCCCCTTCGCGCTGATTGGCACAAAGAGCGGCAATGCTCCCAGGAAGATGTGCCAGATGACATTTTTAATTTGCAAGGTACAGATTAAGCAGAAACCCAATGGGCATCAGGAAACGCTCTTCAGAAAAGGCCAACTGTTGCCAGTGGTTTTGTCTACAGTGCTTTATTCTGTATGAGGCAGCCCTTTCCAGGCTTCAGTGCCTTCAGAATCCCGTAGGAGCTGCCTCTCCCAACATAGAAGCGGGAGCCACATTGCTATTCGGATCATTGTGAAAAACCTACAGCTTGCTGACCCACTGCCCACAGTTTACACCATGAGAAGCCAGTATCTATGTACTATGAGCTGCATTTGCAGATTATTGCTGTTTGCAAGGCAGTAAGGGATCCTGCTATTTGACCAATTGAGTATCAGCCTTTCGGTGGCCTTCTTCCCTTCTCACACATGCTGAGAACTTGCACCCTGGTGCTTCTGTACCTCACCAGCAGACAACAGAAAGGCAGCAGGATGAGCAGTCGCACGGGGTGCTGCTCACCTACTTTCACTCAGAGAAATCTGTAAAGAATGGAAATAAAGAAGTTCCCCCTTCTGCACATCAAGTTTAATTACTTTTGCTCTGCTGATCCCTGCCTGGCCCTCAGATAAAAGTAACATCTATATACAGTAAGTTGGCAAAATACCACAGGGAATTAGCCTGGGTTTGCATGAAGAGCACTGCACCAAGAGTTTTATTCCTCTAGTCAGGGAGCACGATCTCTGGTGACACCAGTGAGCCAATCGATATTGCTCCAATTATACAAAATGCATCCAACTTACCAGTGAGCCCCTGATGAAGAATTATTCAGGGAAGTTACAAGAACAAGTTAAAATGCATTTTAGAGTATTGCCATCCATTTCCAACAAATTTATTAACAAAAAGGAAGTTTCATGAATAAATTATTCACTACAAGTTATCTCCCCATTGCTTTTCATTAGTTTCAATAAAACATACACTTTCATCTATTTCACTTGCAAATCCTTTGGACAGATCAACCATTTAATTCAATATATTTTAACTAACCAGTAACAAATCCTGAGTAACCAAGCAGTACTTATGCTAAGAAATCAGTACCTATCATAGCCCATATATAACAATCTAGGTTTCATTTCTTTGCTGAGCACAACCAATTCCATCTCCAGAATGCCATCATTGGTAACAGACATTTAATAAGCTGGGTTTCTCTGATAAGTTGTATCTTTGAAATAAATCTTGCTGACTCTAATGCTTATAGAAACACCAGCTGGGTATGCTGTGAGACACTTCTAATATCTACATCCCAAAACACCCTTTCCAATTTTGTGGCAAGAAGCTTTCCTGAACAATATTGAATATAGCCAGTCAGATTTTTGCTTAAGAAGTCCATGTCTAGCTGCAGAAAGGCAGCCTGGGTTTCCTCTGACTCTAAACCAGCAGAATTAGCCACAAACTCCATCTCTGTTACCTGTACTCCTAACACCTCTGTGTGCCAAAACATGAAGCATTACAGTTTTGTTGCCACAAGGAAATATATGGCAAGTTTAATCAAGACTAAAACAATATTCATTTCTCTATGGGCACAAGCGTGTGATAATTAAGGTCCAAACAAAGGTAATGGGCTTCACAGAATAAGCCTTTCCTCACTGCAGCAAAGAGCAAAAGACGAAGCTCAGCTTTGCCCAAAAGTGCGCCTGGCTGCACGGGCACCATTCTATAAGTGAACAGAAATGTTCACTCAGCATAGCAGAACCCCAACCCAGTGGAATCAGAGGCAGGGGGAAAGAGAGCAACACCTCATACATCATGATGCTTGTTGCCACCAAAAATCCCTTAAATTTATCTATCAACTTGTAAGGTATTGGTCCTTATTACAAAAGCTAATCACGTAAAACCTAAGTTTTATAAACACTTGAAACACAAATCATAGAAACGTTTGGGCTGGAAGGGACCTTAAAGGTCATCTAGTTCCAACCCCCCTACCATGAATCTCTCATCATTTACATACCAGCCAAGAATCTACGTAGCCATCCACTATATTTGCCTTAAGTAACTCATCACAAATAAAGTCATTCATAAACACTTAAGTACCTATGCTTTCTTACTTTTCAGCTATAGCATATCCCAGCTAGAATGAATACTTCAAGTCCATCAGGCTATAATAAGCAACTCCTTGTCTTCCCCCACCTGCTATAGGCATTAGATGAAATTATTAAATATACATCAATTATTTCAAATAATAGAAACAAAGTTATTACAGAGAGCACTGTCAAAGTAACATTCTGCTCCATTATTTAGATGATATTCACCAGGATAGCAACCCAACACCCCCTTCATGATTGTTCTAACCAACATTCCACCACCATACACAAATACAGCCTTAAAACAGTATCTCCTCCTACAGCAATACCTCTGGTGATTCAGGTTTGTAATGCCGCTGTTGCATTTAGTACCTAGAATTTCAGAGGTAACAAATTAATTCTCATGGACAGTAAATGTTAGGAGTGAAGAACCTTTGCCATAACTCATACATCTGCTCTATTGCACAGTGTTTATCAGTGTTTCATCTGTTCACCCATATGGGCTGCCTCATTTTTATAAGGAATTACTCAATATTAGAGATTCATGTGCTGGAACATTCCATACTCTTGCTTATGATGATTATAATTAGATGTGTGCACCAAACTGATGCTCATGAAACCCTGAACAAATAACCTGCACAGCCCTTCAAAGAACTTCAAAATTTAATACACCCTAATTTATGTTTGGAGTGCTAAAACACTAATAGTACCAAGGAGTAATTGGCTGACATTTTAAAACCCTAATAAACTAAAATATGTTACCATAAACCTGTGTTAGCAGGGAATAGCCAGTTATCACATAGAACATTTTATTCATTGTTCCTCTTCCCTCTTTTTTTTTCTGGTCTGAAACTTCATGCAACAAATAGATCCACTGCCTGGGAAAATCCTGTCAGGTTGTTGGCATCTCTGGAAATGAATTTTTTTCGCCAGCACGATCAGATTAGCACATTTGTTTCCCAGACATACTTTGAGTACCACAGTTTGACCTTTCTAGCCTAACTGATGGCTTGGAAAAGCCTTTGCCTCAGAATATCCATGTAGTCATTGCATGAGTAACAAGGCGGCACCGAAACACGTTAGTGCTACATCCCAATCTCATTCTGACCCCTGGTGACTCTCCTTCTTGCTCAGTGTGAATAGAAAAACATGTCAAACAACAGCTTGAGCCAAATTACACAGAAACTCTCAAGAGTGGTCACAGGAATCACAGAGCACTGACATTCACACAGCTCTGAAAATATTTTTCCATGGAACTTTAGCTGTGTGGTCTTAAAAGTAAAAGGCTAGAGGGCTTTCCTGTAGCACCCCACCTGCCAACTCATACATGGGCCTCTGCAGTGCTACCAGCTCTAATCTCACTATTTAACTCTTACAGAGATCAGCCACCACACCCAACAGTATTTTTGTGATACCTTCTAGAGAAATTTTTAAAAAGCACTAGCAATTAAAAGAAGTAAACAAATAAAATATCTCAAAGCTTTGACTCATACCTTAGGGAAAACTTATTTTTCACTCCTTTAAAGCTATTTCAACTTGTTTGAATGCCACACTATTACAAAGCAAGGGGGAAGGGTCATCAAGATGAGCACCGTGTTTAGATAAATCAAAAGGCAGCCATGACTGAGGTCATAATTCCATCTTTCAGGGCTCAATCATGCTTTTGTTAAGGTCAACAGAAATAAAACTAATCCCCGTAATAGGAGTACCTTAATGATACTTTAATAAAATTACTCCTTTAAGAAATCAATCCCTCAGTCTCCCATTGTTGGATCTCAGGAGTGGGTAACACCCGGGAAAAACTTCTCTAAGTTCTTCAGGGATTCAACAGTCTCTGGTGGACAGTGAGATGCGCCTCCCTTTCCTTGAGCTGCTCAGAAGTCCAGCGCCTTCAT
>JAVSBS010000885.1:0-19904 GCA_033124195.1 Coracias cyanogaster | reverse complement strand
GGATTCACTCCATCACCAATGAAAAGAGGGAGAAGTGACCTCCTGGAAGTGCCCTTCTCTCTCTACCAACTATAATGGCTGCAACAAGCCTTAACAGGGCCAGAATGTCATATCTGGAAACAGAATATTTGTCTTTTAAAGGTGAAAATTTACACATTCTTTTGCTTCTCTTCCACCTTTTTCCTGCAAACAACTGCCCTCATTCCATCAAATTATGAAAATAGTTAGACCTCATTCTTAATTATATACTACATAGAGAAGTGCTCCTTCTAAAAAGGAGATTTAGTAAAAAACATTTATAACTTCGGAATATGCCAATTGTCATTGTTTTAGTTACAGCTTGAAAACTTGTAAACAAATCAATATTATCATCATCTTATTAAAAAGGGCTGAGCAGAAAATTGAAAGGCTTCTTATTCTCCAGATAGCCTTACATGCTAGGGATGCATCTCCTCAATGAAGAAAAACTTGGATTATTTTTCCCCAGAGTAGTGCCTTTTATTTTTTTTAACTTACAGACAAAATAAATTCAACTCATCATGGTAAATTGTAATTACATGTTTTGAAAATATCTTATAGACAAGAAAGAGTCTAAGGGCATAATTTTTGTAAAAGAAAACTTTTTGCAAAATTCTGCATCATATTAAATAAAATCAATTCAACCCCTTTCATCAAAACCCTTCCATTTATTGAGCTGTGAGCAGTGTAACTGGAAGCATTTGTCATCAAGCACCAGAAAGTTGTTTCAGAAGTGCATCTTGAATCAGATCTCAAATAATTGAATCATTGGGAGAGGCAGGAGTGATCATACTTTCTGACTTTGATTCAATATATCAAAAGTAACACTTCAAGAACAGGTCTGCGATCAGGAGGCTTCCCAGACCTCTTCAACTGTCAAAGTCTGCACATCATGAATAGTCTAAATTCACCACTTCACAAGAATTGGCATTATTACCAGAAGGAATAGTAAAACATACATAAAACTGTGCAGCTAATCTCTAAGTAGCCCTGTTTCTAAAGTCCTCTCTGAGGTCACACCCTAGATCTCCTGAAGTTCTACTTATTCTTTAAACTCTTTACATGAACACATCATTGACCCTGTAACTCTTTCGCAGGCAAACTAGCAATTATGAATACTTGCCCACAAAATCCTGAGGAAAGACAAAAATTATGAAGCATTATGAAAATGTTTATATTTAGCATGTTTTAAGTAGTGTTTATCATTTCCAATTCCTTTATAGCCACTATATTTAATATTTTCTATGGTAAAGTACATTAAAGAAAAAGATTACAGTCATGGTTCTAAATACCAGCCCCACAACAATGCAAGTGGATTCTGTTCATGGGATTCTTTTGTTTTCAGATATAAGAGAGAGGCATCAGGAGATGACAAAGAAGAACATTCAGCTACAGAATGAGCCACTACAGTATCATAACATGGAATACTCACCTTTTAAAGACATAAACAGAACAGCATGTTAGTTGAAAGGAAATGGAACTGGTACAAAAAAGCAAACTTCTTTTTAAAGACACCTGTTAAAAACTAGAGAAGCTTTCTCCAAGAGCAATTTAAAGTATAAACCAAAAGAAGAAAAGATAGAAATAAGATATTAATTTTCAAATCCATAATGTCTTGCATGGATTTTCTTACGCAGCTTACTAACAGTCAGGTTTTTTGATCATATATAGAATCATTAAGGTTGGAAAAGACCTCTGAGATCTTCAAGTCCAACTGTCAACCCAACACTACCAGGACCACTAAACCATGTCCTGAAGTTCCATGTCTACGTGTCTTTTTTAACACCTCCAGGGATGGCGACTCCACCAGTTCCCTGGGCAGCCTGTTCCAGCGCTTGACCCCTCTTTCAGTAAATAAATTTTTCCTAATATCCATCTAAACCTTCCCTGGTGCAACTTGAGGCTGTTTCCTCTCATCCTATATATACTTTCTATTCTCACAACAGGATCATGACAGGTACACAAATGAATATTTTCACCCAGGAGAAAATACCATACACTCACACCAACTCCACAGTCCTGATGCCATCGCATCAGCGACAGCCTGGTGTTCTTATCTGATGACAACTTAGAGGCAATAGAAGAGCCCTACGTTGTTAAAAATCAGAGATGACTCCTGGCTTCATGAGACAGTCTTTTTGTTTCAATTACACAGTACCACTAAAAAAAAAAAAAAAAAAACCACAACAAATGTGGACAGTAAGAAAAAGTATCCTGTCTGAGGCATAGTAGACAGCTAATTATTGGATGGGAGATTGATAGTACCTGTTACACATCCCGAAAAATTATTGTTTTAATTAAAGCTATTAGAAACAAACCCCTTCTGTGAATCCTAAGGGAAAAAAAATATTTGTTTGGGTTTTGTGTTGGGTTTGGAGGGTTTTTTGCTGGTTTGGGGGCATTTTCTTTGTTTTATGGCTTTGGTTTTGTGTTTTTTTCAGGGGATGAGGTAGAGAAGTCAAAATTCTCCTCAGTGCTTAATACAGCTAGAAGTCTACCACCCTCTATATTAGTTAGCTCCTGCTTTGGGTAATGAGCATATTGATGGGTTTTGTCGGCTTGACAGCGAATCACTGTGTTTTAAAGTTGTAAGAGAAGCAGCTGGTAGCCACTCCACAGCAGGGAATTCATCTGTGTGTTATCCACAGCATCACATCCCTCTAGTGAGCACAAGCTCCAAACAAACAGTACATCAAAGACTTTAGGGAGGCTGAAGGTAATTTGTGCTGCTTCATATTCTTAGTGATAAGTCTCCAGCAATTACTTTTGTAGAAAAGAAAAAAAATTTCATAGTAATTAGGTAGTTAGGTTTAGGAATTTGAATGTCAAAAACAATATGGGAATCAACCAACTCCGAACCGTTATTTTTAAAGTATATTTGCGTTTATTTTTATATATATTTTCACAAGAGAATTTAGGTATTCCTTGTGAATACATATATGCATGTGAGCACACACATGATGTCTGTATTTTCACAAGAATTGAGGCTTGCAGTATCTTGACAAACCCAAAAGCTTTTAAATTTTAATGCTTAATCTCGTACTGACAATTTAGCTTCCTGTAAGAGGTTCTGAACGTGACAAGAATTTCAGCAGTGTAAAACTGCCAAAAGGCTTTTACCTGCTTGAGAAAAAAAAATAACAGAGCTATTATTGTCTAATAAACAATATGCCTGTAACCCAGATAGCTCCTCTGAATGAAATGAAGGTCCCAGAGGAATCTGATTCAGCACCATTTTTAGATGACATTTGCAATTCTTCTCATCAAAGAAATAAATCCTTTTTTCTTTTTAAGCAAGAGATGTTTAATTGAATGTAATTAAATCACTCTACAGTCAAGAGAGGTTTTAATAGCAAAGTGTGCCTTGATGAGGTTCATAATGTAGCATTGGCCAAAAGCATCTGAGAAAAGCAGTAGGCGATGGCCCCCACTTTTAGGTACACATGGCAATTTCCACATCAGCAGAAATTTGGATAACAGTCAGGAAATGTTTTGGTTTTTTTTAATTGTCTGACTAGTTCAGGTGAGACTGATAGCTATTAATCTGTCTGATTAACATTATTGCATATAATTATGAACCCACTAAGAACAGCACCATTGCTACCACTTTCATTCTGACTTCAGCTACAGGAGGATCTTGCTAACTTGTACTTTGCTACTTAGTAATCGTCACCAAAAGACTCATATAATTTTCATTACACTTACTTGATAGCAATCATTTAACACAGAAAAATCTGTTCACAGTTCTTAAAGAGATCTAAAACCTTAGTGCTGCTATGGGCTCATACATGTTAATATATGCAGGAGGAGTCTTCAAAACAGCTGCAGATCTTTGTTATTCTAAGTATGGACTCTATATTATATTTTTACTTATAGAAAATTATATTAATTCAGGTACTTGAATCTTCCACTGCTGGCCCACACTGAAATTCAAGTGTCTAAATACGGTGATAATCAGATCTGCCTTCAGCTTATCTGCAGTGACTTTTGTACTTTCATTATCTGCAGAGAGTTTCAAAACCTGCCCATCATTTTTTAAAAGCTTCCTGAAACAACTAATCCAACAATGTGGAGTTATATCGCAGATGTCGGCTTAAGACTTTTCTCACTGTACTTATTTGCTAATATGCTCCCTGATATAGGTAGCAATTGCTGTTTTGTTGAAATTGCTTGCTTCTACAAACATGGATTTTTCCACAAAGATTCCATTTCACAATTATTTCTATAGATCACATTCTGAATGGCTGCTACATTGGTCCATTTCAGAATCACCCCTTATTTTCTAACCCTATGGCTGATAAAAAAATTTCCCCTTCTCCCTCTCCCTAGAAAATACCAGGTTACATTGTAATGCTATTCTGGTTATATGATATTACTGCTGCCATTGTCGCCTTTCTGATCCAAGTGTTAGATTGAGGGCTCACTACCTGTTTTGCATCATGTTAGGATGGCTGCGGACATCTGTAGGTCTTTTGGGGGGGGGAGGTTAGTTTGGTTTTTTTCTTTTTTATTATTTGTTTTAAGCCAAGAACTGTATCATATCTTAAAATGCAATTTGTTGCTGTTTGTGCAGTGCCACTGACTGGGGAAGCTGACCTCTCACTCAGGAGCGTGTTATACACTCAAATAGCCTCTTAGTCTCTTCACAGAAGTCTGAAATCTGATGCCAACAACAGAGAAAACCCGACTCTTGCTCCAGTGAATCTACAGTACAGATACAATACAGATGCGAGCCAGAAAGCATTCAGTTCATTGTTCGGAGTAGAGCAATAAGACAAACTCCAAATGTATTTCAAATTATATTTTTTTATGCAGCTCACAATGTTAAGACACTGCACTATAAAAGAAATGAGTGATATTGAATAAAGTATAAGTACAAATATCTGGCACCTCCACTTAGTGCCCAACTTCATTTGATGTTGTATGAGGTCAGTATTTATGCATGATGGAATCAGTGACATTTATTTCTCTAGAAACACTCACACTTTTCTATTAAAGATGACAGATTCCAATAGCAATAATCTAAACTTAAACCTGGTTTCCAGAGCAACACAGCATTTGTGCTGTTCAATGCCACTGCTCTTCGGAAGGTGACGATGACTCCTTATCTGCTTTGCATACATCTAACCTGCTAACTGCGCATTTGGAATAGATGCATTTATTCCTTTCCAGACACCCAGGGCAGGCTGCAAAGCTGGTATTAGCGTTCCTACTGAATTCTCACCTGTATTGAGTCTACCACAATAGTTACAGGAACAAGACTGCCACACTACACAATATAATTTAGCGACCTGTGAAATATCTTAAAGCTAGGTCAAGAATAACCAAAAATCATGGTTAAGAGTCACCAGCTTGGTAAATCACTTACAGGCTTCAGAAGCCTTCATAACTACTGATTTCTTTTAGTCAAGCCCGTCTGTAACTTTAGATCTTTTTAAGCAAAAGATGCTTTCTTGTTCTGGTTTTGCTTTGCCTTATTTTCCTTGTAGTGCATATTTACCAAAAGAAAACCTGTAGGCACAAGGACAAATTGAGCAAGCTTGGAGAAAACTGCCCAGTATGAGGACAGTCACGGCCAGTAAATACCAGCTAAGTGAGTTTTGAATAGAGAACTACACACAATACCCAGGAAGTTTGGCTTTATGTGACAAATGGCAGCATAGCAGCATATTTTCAACTAAATCACAACATGGTCCTTCACCATATATCAAACAAAACTCGAGAGAAGGATAGCATTTGGGATTCTGTTCAGACCTCCAATCCCGGCTCTGTTTGGAGGTGCAGTGTAACAACTTTAAAACTACTCAGCCATTCTCAGCTTGAGGCTATTTTGCTACAATGCTTTTTTTTTTTTTTTTTTACAGTGGCACTAAAGTCTCCATGTACT
The DNA here is from genome assembly GCA_033124195.1 of Coracias cyanogaster. NCBI lineage: Eukaryota > Metazoa > Chordata > Aves > Coraciiformes > Coraciidae > Coracias > Coracias cyanogaster. Next base: position 13,999 of record JAVSBS010000885.1, on the reverse strand, counting down.
AGCAGCTTCCACTAGTGTTGAAGTTTATTATCAAGTGAAAAAATGCTGATACACAAAATTACTGTAGGTTTAGCACCTGCTAAATTGGCACTGCTGTACCTGAAGCAGTTCCGAGTCTATAGACTGGGGAAATTGAGAGAAGTAATATGACAGGTTTGATTGATGGAAGCACTAGGCTGATTTCAGCAGTGATAAACTAATCATAGTTTCCCTCTTCCTTACCCAAGAATGCATTTGTTTTCTAAAAATGAATTTCAGACTTCAGTACTATGACTTGGCTGCTAGTTGGGACAACTGCAGAGCAATTTTCTCTGTTTCTTTTAATGGACAAGGATCATTTCTTACGGGTGCTTTCCTAAATCTAACATTAAGAAGTCATTCATGTAAGTATTGAATTTTGTTTACACAGTCTTTTACTTCTATAACTAAAAACATTATTAATTGTTGTGACAGTTTCATAATCAGACACTTCAAACACTATTTTTATTAATGTGTCCCAAGAACAACTGTGGCATTAACAAGGGAAAGTGAGAAAACTACACTTTTGTTAATTCAATAATTATTGCTGCCACCAGAACCTTAGGGAACTGATGTAATCACAAGGATCAAATAAGAGATATTTCAACAAATGTTATATAACCAATTACTTTTTGAGATTGAAGGATTACATACGGAAACTGTTAACTGCAGTTACAGGAACATTGTATGTTTTCAAAAGTATCCTTGTTGTTCAAGAATTCAAAATATTTGTTATTTCTACACTGAAATTCCAATAGCTTTATTTCATAAAGTACAGACTGACACTCAAGTAAGAATAAAAAAAAAACAACAAAGAAATAAAAATGAGGTTAGCAGCACCATACACAAAGATTCAGAATCATAGAACGTGTTGTGTCGGAAGGGACATCTAAAGGCCAAATAGTCCAACCCCCCTACAATAAGCAGGGACATCTCTAAGTAGGTCAGGCTGCTCCATCAAGCCTGACCTTGAATGACTCCAGGGATGGGGCCTCCACCACCTCCCTGGGCAACATATTCCAGTAATCCACCACCCTCATATTAAAGAACTTCTTCCTAAGGTCTAACCTAAATCTACCCTTTTCTAGTTTTAAACCATTACTCCTCGTCCTGTTGCTACAGGCCCTCAAGAACAGATCTCCCCCTGCCTTCTTGTAGGCCCCTTTCAGGTACTGGAAGGACAACTATAAAGTCCCCCTGGAGCCTTAGCCTTCTCTTCTCCAGGCTGAACAGCCCCAACTCTCTCAGCCTGTCTTCATAGAAGAGGTGCTCAAGCCCTCTAATAATTTTCATGGCTCTCCTCTAGACATGCTCCCCTGTCCTTCTTATGCTGAGGTCTCCAGAGCTGGACACAGTACTCCAGGTGAGTTCTCACCAGGGCAGAGTAGAGGGACAGAATCACCTCTCTCGATCTGCTGGCCACACTTCTTTTGATGCAGCTTAAGATGCAGTTGGCTTTCTGGGCTGCAATTGCGCATTGGTGGCTCATATCCAGCTTTTCATCTACTAGTACCCCCAAGTTTTTTTCCACAGAGAGAAATCCTGGATAAAGAGCCCTAAGAAACTAAAAAAATGCTTTAAGAACTTGCATCCACAGGTACACAACTATTTTACAGGAAAAGCACTCAAAGTCTATCCAGCATGGTTAACTACTTGGTAGATGACCATAAAAATATTTTATGTAAAAGATAAGCACACCATCCCTTGATGAGTGCAGCTGGTCTACAGCCATAGATAGCTTCAAGTAGCACTTGTACCTGGAGTACAGTTCAGTCTGTGAAGCAGGAGGAAGTTGGCTCAGCTAGGTATTACAGGAAATTTTTAGATTTCTGCTCTGTCCCTCCACTTCCACCCAAATATGCCTAGATAATTCTTTAGTAAATTATTTAGCACAGAACATTTGGAGAAGAAATTCATGAGGAGGCTTAGGAGGATAGGAAAGCAAGACCCTAGCTTTTTTTTTTTTAAATAATAAGCTTCCAGCTCCTTAAAACCATTGTTACTTGTGTTAAAACCTTAAGAGAAGATACTCAAGTACTTTGTTAATAGAACTAAGCAAGAATTAAAAATAAACAAACAAAAAAATAAATAGAGCAGAGAACAGAAAGAGCTCACAAACATTTCTCCAAATCTCAAATAGAGCCTGCTCTAGCCACATTTGACAGAGGACTCCTGGAAGTCTTTGAATCTGCCTGGAGCAGTAAGTGTAATGAGGTAGGTGTTACTGACACCTTTTTACAGCATAACCATATGCAGGGCCAGTACAGACCCAATTAGAGGAGGGCACTGTTAGAGCAGATGGGACACCTTGCCCATGGGCTCAGAGTGCTTAGTTCCCTAAGAATCACTGTGTTTCCCTGGCAGTGTAAAAGTATTATCCCTACTTTAATGATCAGAAATAGAAGCAACACCACGTGGGAAGTCTACAGCAAGGCAAAAACCACAGAGCCTATCAAGGAGCTGTGCACATCTCTGCCAAGCAATAAAGAAGCACCACAATCAAAGAAGCATCTTTCCTTAGCCTGAGGCTTCAGCTCCACAGTGTTGGAACTGTTGCTGTAACCCGCACCACAAGAATTTACAGACAGACCCCAGTGCCGTTCTCTTGCCATAACAAAGGCGCTAAAAGTTCCTTCTGCTCTCTGCTCGCTTGGTCATTTATCCCTGACAAAGAGATACAGATCAAATCCTGTAAAACCCATAAGACTAGAAATACCAGGCACCATACTCATATCATTCTTTATAAGTGGCAGTGTTGCCAAATTATTATCCTACATAGCATTGTTCCAATAACTGCACTGAGATTAGCATGAGGCTGAGATGCATCTGCATTCCAGCATTATTTGGATTCCTGTTTTTTAAATCAAAACTGTACAGAAATCTTCTTCTAGCTTTATTAAATAAAATGTACATGCAGTGGAAATAAAAGTACAGATGCATCATTTGAATACACAAATACAGTTTCCACAGAGGACTGTGAATCAGGTTTCTTCTGCTGTTATAATTTACAATTACTTATCACATTAGCTCCTAATTGTCTTTTCAGAGTGCACTCAATTACAAAATTAGAATCCTTATCTTCCTGTAACAGCCACCTTCTAGACGGATCCCCATAAAATGTGCAAATTGACTAGAAGAGTATTTTTCCTTATACTGTTCCTGTTCATCAAAAGGTTGTCCTAAATCAAAGCTTAGGCATGCTTTTGTTTTTCTGGTGAAGAAAGCCAACCAACTGCTTTCTGGAACTGGCTTATTAACCATTGGTTATACAGAGATCCAGTGGTGTCATGGATTCATTCTTTTTCCTATTTTATAAAATTATTAAAAAGTAAAATAAAACTCTGAATTAAGACAAACCTCCGGCAGTAAGGCATTCTTACAGATCATGCTTTTAACAGACAGCAATCATTTGCTCTGAATAGAGCAGGAAGAAACAAACATCTTTTATTCCATCCTTCTCTCTTTTTAAAAAGCAGGTGCAAAGCCTCAATGCTTTGATCGGCCTCACTGTTTTGTGGATGTGGCCATCCACTCCAAACAGGCTGAAACAATTAGCAAAATCAGTTCCTGGGTTGACTGAAGCACTAATACCTACTCCTACAGCTCAGATACCATTAACTCATGCTGAGGAGGAGAGTAAAACAAAAACAGTCCAAAAAAGATGTCCAAACTTTTGTATGAGGCTAAGTCTTCCCCAGGTAATCAAATAGGGTGGAATGCAAAGTCTGCTGCAGAGCCCAGGCTGCCAAGGCCCAGGGCTGAATGCTTTGCAGTTGTAAACATGTCTCAAATACACTCTATGTACTGTGATCCACAAAATAAAATCTGAGCTTCTTTCAAGTCTGCCAGGATCAAATCTATGTTTCATCCAAATCAGGAAAGCTTTGACATCCTACAAATTCAAGTGGTAATAGCCTGTGAAAAAGGACAGTTAAATATTAATGACTGTACAAATAGCAAGCCTCATCCATTTGCAGTGCCATTTATTTCCCTCCTCCATGTACTCCAGAATATATTTGCATTCTCTTCTTAGAAGAGACCTAAAATAAGGCTTGAACACCGATTCATAAAACAGTCAGAATAGAAGCAAGTTTTTAATGTTGCTCCATTGGCGCACACTCAGAGGAGCTCACTGCTGACATCGTGTCAGTCAGAGAGTCTGAACAAGTCTGCAGATGAGCTCATCAGTGCTAGTTTTCCTGATGTGGAACCCTTGCTTGGACTCCAATTCTCTCCTTCTCCCAAAGGAGAAGCCGCTGGAAGTAGCCTGCACTGAAATTCTCGAGTTGACACCACAGCGCAAAAAGCATGTCTAGATTTCAGGTTTAACCTCCAAGTAGTACTAATTTTTCAACACCTCTTTTTGATTGCTTATCTCCGAAGCTTCCCATGGACAAATTGCATTTTGGGAAAGATTAGAATGAAGTCAGGTTATTTATGAGGCAGTTCAAAGTCACGGAGCAACTCTTACAGGACTTCATGAACAGTGGCCTTAACAGCGAAGAACTGGTGAAAAGGGATTTTTTGGATGGTACATATGAACAAGTACATAATTCTGTCAGCCTGGCACCATGTATTGTGAGAAAGGCATGAGAAAGATGAACAGAGTAGAGAACAGAACTGCAGCCTAAGTGACAAGAAGCACATTGGAAACCAGGAATAATTCTACAGCTTCAGGAGTGTCAAAGTTCCAGTAGCTTTCAGATGCTAACAGAGCTCCCTTGGAAAACCTAGAGCTGTATATGGGTAACCCTTCATAACAGAGACATTTAATTCACTTTCCAGCCTTTATTTTCCACGACATTGTTGTAATTTTCATAATTTCAAGGTAGCTGCATAACTTTGCATTCATTTAAAGTAAGTGGTTATTCATTATTAATTCCACTGGTATTCTCTGTGCTAACAGTAACCATTATTAACCTATTTGACAATATTGTGGATTCCTTTGGCATTAATGTGATTGTAATATGTAAATCCATAGGAATTCAATTGTAAATTACCATTATTCAATGTACTTAGCTTCAATGCATAATTCTGCAATTTGTGTAGAAGGAAATTACATGCTGACTCATGAGACATAACTTTTCAAGGGCTTCATAAGACCAAATGTGAACAATTGTACCTATAATTACATTAAAATGTAAGTGAAATATATAATGCAGCTACAATACATTAAAGGAAATATAGTACTTACATCCTTAGCCATGTTGCTTGAAGGAAAATGTTTCATATTAAACTAGTTGTATGCATTAACCACTTGTGTAACAGATTTATTTAAAAGCTAACAGCAGCAGCAGAAAAAGTCTTAATCTAAAGTATATTAAAGAGGAAGTTTTGACAATTTGAGTTTTAAACATACTACTTTTTAATCTAACATAAAAACCCTCAAGGGCCAATTGCAAAGCCAGTAGCTGGCTTCAGGGTACATTGAGTGATACCCTGGCAAAATCCTGATCTTTTCACAGACACCATATCTTTCTTAAAGCCCAAAGGGGTTCACAGGACTCAGACCAGGTCCTAGAAGGAGGAGAACACACTCCTAGCCTGAATTGAGAACTTGGGTCTTAGGTCTATGTTCTACTCACCTAAGAATTAATCCCATTATTTCTATGGGCTTTGTATGAAGCCACTGGAAAGAGTCAGACAATACACAGCATCAAAATGTCAGTCATGTCCAACCAAGATTTCATCCTCTGCTCTCAGAGGCATCATTGAGTTCAAACAGAACTCCGAGAAATTATCAGAATTCTATCCACTTCAAAAGGGAATGATCTTTTGGAGTTATTCACCTGAGTAATTTCATCAATGTTTAATTTCAATAGAATTGTTCACATACATACATTGGAGGTTTGCAGGTTAGTAGTTAGTAAAAATTCTTGCACCAATGAAGTTCAGAGAAGAATTCAGAAAAGAAAAAATTTTTGCTCCAGAGTGTAGCAGCATATAATTGGGCTGAAAATTTCGTGAGATGAGGCTTTTATGATCTGCTCACTTCAGCCAGAAGTGTTGCAAGCACAATTTGTGATTATGAAGACCAGAGCTGTGAACTGAATATTCTGCTCTTTTGGGCACTAGGTTCATTTGAAATTCTAGAAGTGGAAGAAATTTAAAACAAGAGATTCTTGAATTTATAGCCTGAGGATTTTTAGGGCCAACTCATGAACCTATTCCAGTTGGAAATTAAATCTGCATCTGTCAATACACAAGTTTCAGAAGGTAGACCTGACTTTCTAAGTTAAATACTTTCATCTTTGAGACAATAAGGACTAAAACCTGGTCAGGTTCTTAACATAAAACCACCATGTCTTCTTGGCTAGTAATATTCCCTTTAGTAATTTCTTCCTCTTCCTAGCATACATTTGGTTTCTCATGGCAGTTTTTTCAACCTCTCAGCTGTAATATTACTGAATAAGATGGGGCACATGAACAAGTGGCACATCTTCTCTGAGAACACAGGCAACAGACCCTTACTGTCAAGGTGGCTTTTTTACCTTCCCTTGTTAGGGGAACAGAGTGTACTAGCTTCACCAGAAATAAGCCAAGTATTTCTGACCCCAAAAATATGAGAAAGGACAACACTGAAATCTTTTAGAAAGAAATCTATCTGTTTCTATGAGTACTGGACTACACTCATAATGTGAGGGCCCAAAGAGTAGCAGGTGAAAAGCAAAGAGATGATTGACATGTCCTTCCATACATCTACAGGTATTTCACTGACTAATAAAACTACCCCTTTTCTCCTTCATTTGAACTATCTTCTAGTCTTTTCCTGAAGTGAAAATGCAAGAATACATCCTCCTGAGATTAACATGAGGATTGAAGAAAAATCTCTACTGAATTTGAAGAGGTACAGGACAATTGCACCTCATAAGAAAAGTTATCAGATAATGAGAGTAAAGCATTTTCCTTTAAAAAAAAAGAGTCACTTTTGGCACATTTCCCATCCAGAAGAAAAAGAGACCACATTAACTTAAAATTCCTGAAATATTGGAGTTTGTTTTCTTGCTCAAAACATCTTTTCACTCTGATGTGTTATTGTAAAACTAAAACTCATTTTAAAAAACAAGGACAGAAAAGAATCCCACAAGCTTTAAATACTTTTAAAAAGCCCTCCATCTAGCACAAACAGAAAGCTTTTCCCTGCACTCCAGTTAATTGTTTGTCATTTCTGTTTCCCACGGGGGTTTCTCAGACTCTCAGTGGAAAATAAGACACTCAACTTTCAGTATCCTACCACTGCACTAGATCTGAAGCCTCCGTGACAGGGGTTTGAAAGGTTTGGAGAGAGGAGTTCCTCAAGGAGGTCCACAAGTTTTTGGCCAGTCGCTGCTGTAACACTGCATCCTCCAGCAAAGGTTGCAGAAACCCAAGAATGAGAGGCATAGCCCAGCATCACAGTGCACCACTTGAGGCCAGTCCTGCAGTGCTGGAGTAACATCACAACTCTCCCTCCTTCCATCCTCCTGCTGGCAGCATGCACATCAATACTTGCATCCTCAGGCGACAGAAATCCATGTTCTGCCTTCCTATCTCTGCATCTGATTCAGTGATTAAAAGAGAGCAGGGGCTAAATGATCTCACTCACAAATAGGATAAATTTATGTTCAGTACGTTCTTAAATTTGTCTGGCATTTCAGGGTAGCATTCCTTGTGCTGCAGCAGATATTCAGCACACTCACATCTATCAATACAATTGTAGCAAATGTTAAAGCATACTTTGCCTTTTCTGCAGCAATATTCTGCTTTGCTCTGCTCTTTTTTCTTTTAATGACTGCAGGGACCTCAGGTGTTCTTCAACCTTTATAGTCAACAAAGCACCAAGTCCACAACTGGCTCAAAACCTTTCTGTTCTGCCTACAGCTACAGCTGTCCAAGCGAGATTTTTGTCATTTTGGACTCTAGGTTTTTTGAATTATTGATGGCAAAGACAGTCATACAATATTTAGTAGATTTAGCTACCTCCAGACTCTGTGAAGTTTTAATCCTTCCTCCTCCACTTATAGCACACAGACACACACAAGAAAAACTGAGCAGCTTAGTATTTCCTTAGCTTCAAACTGTGTCTATTAGTTGGCATTGCTGCAGTTTTATAGTGAGAGGATAGAGCTGTAGGACACAGCTTCTTTAGGAAAAAAACGTGCTGAAGTATGCTACCTACAGAACAGAACATTTGACATGTCTAGAAGTAGAAAGGTAAGAATTTCCCCAGAGAGTGGGGAGGATGATGCGTGGGCTTCTCTATTTCTGCTGATCACCTTTAGATATTGCACTGTTTTAGCTGAAGGACGGAAAGCAGCACAATGAAGTGGAAAAGGGAAAGTGTTAATGAACAGCCCAGTGAGATCTCTGCAAGTACGTTAGAAAACTGGAAACGGAATAAGGCTGAAATGTAGATTATTCAATGCACACACATTTTGCCAAAGGGAATAATCCTCCCATAGAACTAGCAGCTCTTTTGGTTTTCACTTCAATAGTCTCATTGGGAGGCTTTTAACATTGACTTCCTCCCTCCTCCAAGCAACAGTACAAAAATGGAGCAATGAGAGCTGGGTGAGCCTGCTCCTACTGGTGTTAATGCTAAGCCCTGCATTGCACACTCACGTCAGCGGTTTTACAAAAAGGATCAGCCAGCACTAAATACCGATCACTGTGTAAACTTGGAAAAAGAGTTAACTTCCATAAGAAGCAGTAAGCAGTGTATATTATTTCTACCCTATTAGATTGCCCTTTCAACTTTCAGAATTTGGATTCACTGTTTATCTTTCCAGCTTGGCTGAAGCCTTCCTTCCCAGTTGTCTGAGAGGAATACATGTCACAAATTATCCTTAGCTTTTTTTTTTCTTTAATGTTTATCCATTCTTATTGTAAGTATTCTTGAAAAGGGAAAAAAAACAAACAAACCAGTATTCTGAGGTTGATAGATTTTTTAGAGTGATCCTGCAGGGCTTGGCAGCACAGGCTGTAGCTGTTGGGCCCACTAATTGTACAGTTTGGCCCAGGACCACTGTACTCAACCCTTCTCCCATTTTGGGGCCTGTTCTATTTTTAAAAGGGCTGGATTTGATAATCTGAAATGGGCCAGCAAGCTATTGTCAGAGATGAGAACCCTTCCCTGCTACTGCAAATCCATAAACCGCCTTTCTACAGCAGCAATGGTGGCCAGAAACCCATCTCCTTCAGAAGACATTTAGGAGGAGACTTTACTGGAAGGGTATTTGAGCCTTAAAAGGCAAAGGAAATGAACAAGTGAAAAACCATCAAGGTCCTGCTCCTAGAAGACAGGACCTGCTTTTGAATGAGGAGGAGACAGAAATAATCATTTGATTCATAAGGAAAGCACATCCAAGTGCAACTCACCTTTGGCAACGCCTATCTAACTAGAGTGAAGGAAACAGAAGGGCTGAAGATGGTGACCCAAAAACAAAGTGTGGAAAAAGTTAGATGGGAAATCAAAATAATTTGTTTTACTGCTCTGCCAGCTGAGTTCAGCTATGACTGTATACTTTTGCAAATAAAAGACAATACAAAGGAAAAGGACAGAAGGAAGGCTAATATAATTCATCCATTCACATGAATTAAATTGTTCTAGTGGTTCTTCACTTCACTGAAACCAGTTGGACACATGTTCTTCCTGAAGTAAGCAGAGTCCAGCTGAACTCAGACTGCTTTCCCCATGGTTCAAACATGCATAATGCACGTGCCTCTGACAGCTTCTCTCACTCATAGAACTGTGTGTCCTCATTTATTAGAGCACAGAGGCTTGAGCTAGGATTGGGAGTCAAAAGCCACAGGGTCTATGGCTAAATTACCCTGTTAAAACAGGCCCAAGAGCCCAAAGGAAGATTAACTTCTCTGCTTGAAATGAAGATCTGCTTGTAATTATCTTCAGTGTTGTTTCCTACTTCACTTGTTCATCTCCCAGTATATTTTCAATTACATCCAAGAACTACAATAAAACAGCATTTTATTGCTAAGCCAAGCACTCCAAAATTAAGAATTGCCAGAATTAGAACTGTCCATGCAACTTCAAATTGGCCCTTCTGTATATGCATGTTTATAATTACATGATCACACAATATTTTATCCACAGGACCCTTGATTAATTTGCATTCTGAACACACTGCTGGAGACTTCAGGGCTATTTTTAAGAAGTCTTATTTTTTTAAGCACCAGCTCATCCACAGTTATTAAAAAAATATATTTGAAGATCATATTTAACCTCATGTTTCTACAGACTTGCGGAAAGAAGTGTAACAGTTGTCACTGACAGAAGTCACCCACCAATGTGAAAGAGTGGTTAGAACAGATAATTCATACTGTTCTGCTACGTGTGTACAGCCTATACAGCACCGCTTGATGAAGAACCAGCATATGACAACTTAGGAACTGAACCCTCTTCTTCATCCCACAGCATAAGAAAGGGGCCATCCACGCATCAAGTTAGAAAACACTGTTTCCTAATCCTATCACTAGAATTGCTTCAACTCTGTAGCAGAGAATAAGCACATCCTCACATACACCTACACTAGACAGCTCTTAGCAGAAAACCTACAAGTTCCCCAAAGACTGCTGCTCAGGAACCAGAACCTGGAGGTTTCACAGACTGCCTCAAAAACGTATGAAAGTGGGTCAGTCTATGACATTATGCCAAAAATCCCTTTAAGCAAGACGACTAACAACTCTGGTGTGCAAACACTACCCTGTGGTTTCTAACAATGCATCTATGTTATCTACTGCAGACACAAGTGAGCTCCCTCTAAGTGTGCTCAGCCATGCCCTAAGCTGTACTCAACTGCACATCACCCCCCTTAGGAGCGTTAGCTCTGGCCAGTCTCCACACTAAATCCATTGCTGGGACCTCTCATCAACTCAGAGAATGGTCAGAGCTAGCCACCTACAATGGACTAGAAAGACGTATTCCAAACTTCACACTAAGCCAGCTGGCTTTTGACCACACCACCAAGAAAGTGGCAATTTAAGAGTGAAATCTGCACTACCTCAAAGCCAATAAGCACAAATGCTTCGGGTGCTCCTTGGCAGTTGTTGTGGTCATTTCTAAACACAGGCAGCGCAAGATGATTCTGGTTTCACTGTGTTCAGAGTGGATGGAGGAAGAAGCTATAGAATCCCATTTACACCGTAGCCCAGAAAGTTGACATTTCAGCACAGGCTTTTAATGGATAACTATAGGTAATGATGTTTGGGGTTTATTACTCACATCTCTTACATAAGAGGGTCAAACATTGTGCGTATATGGAAAATGCACAAAATGGTAGGTTAAACTCTTTATTACTTCCCCACTCTGCTTAAGGGGAAAAAGTGCCACGTTTTCTCTCAGAGCACAGCAGGCATTTTAGCATTACGTTACCCACAGACAAGTGAAAACACACTGTATTATATACAGTCCTCAGGAGCCTGCAGGTCACGCTCATTCTGACATCAACTGAATGCATGGAAAATAAAGTTCTTTTCTAAGTTCAGCTTTATAAAAAGAGCTGTGCTACAGCATTGGCTTTCCAGCAAGGCAGGGTGGACAAGTAACGCTGCTCACTTTTTCTGTCGTGAGAAGGGCAGAAGCACAAACACGACTCGGAGAATCCCACCTGACTTTCACTTCTCCCCACTGTCCTCTTCCCTCCAGTGCACTCCTGGGTGATAACAACACTAAGTTAAATGATGATGGGAGGAGGGCTTGCTGCAGACTATGGTACACCCTGTGGGACAAGGGGTGGCTAGTGGAGTAGGCTGCTACCTTGCTATTACCTCCTCCTTTCTCCTCCCTTCCTCTCACCATGTTCAAGCTTTGGTTGGGGCTGGCTTCAGAAATGAGGTCTGGCCCCTTTAGGGGATTACAAAGGCAACAGAGAGCAAGGAGTGTGAGGGAAGGGTTGCAGTTGTACCGAAAGCAGTGCCCTCACTAAGGCAAAAAAATCAGCAAAGCACTAAGGATGTATGGGGACTTCATACTAGAGGGAAAGAGCTTTGAGGTTCATGGACACCTTTGCTGAATCTTTGAACATGAAAGAACTCAAAATCTTAAACAAAGGAGAAAGCATTGGCCAGACAACAGACTGCAAAACCCTCTATTGCCTTGTGTCACTCTGGTTACCCCTGTTAAGTTTTTAAACCCTAACCATTAAATATTTCTTCTCCTTTTTAAGCCAGCACATGAATTTGTTGTGCCAGCAAACCTATTAGAACCAAACTGCATGTGCATCATCTTTTGTTTTCCGTGGGGATGTGGCATAAACACTTGGACAGCTTGTATAAATGACAATAAAAACTTTGAATGCAAGTTTCTCATCTGGAGCTGATCAAAATGCCAGCTGGATCACTTACCACTGGCCACAAGAATTTTCTTGTTTAACTATAAAGGAGTCCACACTGTTCTTTCTTCTGAAATAAGTCTTAGGCAGATATTTATAACCTGTGTTATACTGTTGACGTGCCTGGGAGTTTCCCAGTTTGTTTTACTACCATTGTTAAAACATCTAAAATAGACTCTCAGAACTCTAAGTAAAGAGGGTAGAACCTTGTCTTCTTTTCAGCCCACAAACCACTTGTTTGTGTTTTACAGAGGAACAGAACAGGTTTACAATGACGACAAACGGTGAAATTATATAGAAATTGGAACAAGGAACATCCAGAACAGCCACTGCTAATGATATAGGAAAGTTTTCCTTAGATATTATTTAGATTGTTTTTATAAAATATAAAAACTACTATAAAATTGTGGTTTTAAGTATGCAATTAAAAAAAAAGTATTCAAATAGTAGAAAAAAAACCCCACAAGGCTGGCAATTATGCAGATACACAAGCCACAAGTATTCTATACTCAACCTATACTTCAATGAGTTTGGATTACATGTTCTAGTTTAGGCTTATTATAAAATGAATTTCATCCCACAACACTCCAAAATTCAGGAGAAAGTAGAAGAAAGGCCAAAACTGAGATTTCCACTTGGATTCAATTCCAGTTATACTCTTCTGGACAGTTTCCTCCCTATTATTTTTAAATAAGCTCCTCTAACACCATAAATCACACACAATAGTGAGGATGGTTGGGGTTTCTTATTTTCTAAAAGTCCTCATTAAAAAAAAACCCACCAAGTGTGATGAACACACTCTACTGACAACATCTAAATATTCCCAGTGCTATGTACATTCTTCAGTTTTAGAATACAAGCAGACCAATGGGTGCTGAAGAAAAAAATATGAAAATAAATCACAACTTATAAAAGCAAGGCAACGGATTTCTGGGAACTTGCAGCTGCTCACCTGTTACACACCACAGAGCCATATTCCAACCTTGCAAACAAGGGACTTGAATGGAAACTCCCCTTAGCAACATCTCTCTGAAAGGAAGGTAGGCACTTCAAGATAGCCCTTTGCAGTGATCTCTATGATGTTGTATTTAGAATTAGCAGTTCTAAATCTACTGCTGTAGCCAATTTATATCTTGGCTAATTCCCAGTTAATCAGATTCTGCCATATCTTCTGCTAGAAGTACATCCTATAAACACGCACATCTGCTGTGCTACATTCTTAAAGTGTTAGAAATAGGTGTTTCTGTTACTAGAGCACAGCACTGCTCTCAGAACACACTGTGCAAACAGGGGGGTGAGGGGGGTGCATGCTCCACATAAAGAGTTTACTTGTACTGCGTGCATCCTGGCCTGTATGAGAAATTGCGTGACCAGCAGGAGAAGGGAGGTGATTGTGCCCCTGTACTCAGCACTTGTGGGACTGCACCTTGAGTTACCGTGTCCAGTTTTGGGTGCCACAGCATAAGAAGGACATTGAGGTGCTGGAGCAGGTGCAGAGAAGGGCAACAAAGCTGGTGAGGGGTCTGGAGAATATGTCGTATGAGAAGCACCTGAGGGAACTGGGATTGTTTAGTTTCAAGAAGAGAAGGCTGAGAGGAGACCTCATTGCTCTCTACAACTACCTAAAAGGAGGTTGTAGTGAGGCTGGTGCTGGT
>JAVSBS010000884.1:58139-92751 GCA_033124195.1 Coracias cyanogaster | reverse complement strand
GGGGGAGTGGTCTGGGACCCCAGTGGGTGGACCGCATCCCTTGGTGGGCAGACCCGGGACATCTAGGGGGCGGATCATGACAGCATAACTAGAAGTACATACTGATTGCAAAGTTGAACCTCTAGCAAAAGTTAGTCATCCCGCAAAAGTAAAACACATTTTAGGTTGATGGGCATAAATATTTCTGTTGATGCTAAGAAGATGACTTACGTATATCTTGCTAAAGCATGGGCCCAGGTTTCTAAAATGAACGGAACAGTACAGAAATCCAAGGGGATTGGTGTGAAGAGCACATCCAGCTTACAGGGTCACTGTCTGGCTAACCGTATTTTCCAACTTTTTGACAAATAAATTCAGCACTCTCCTTAACAGTCTCCAGTTAAGGTAGAGGCTTAACAGTATGTTTTGCTCTTTGGCAGGCTTCACAGTGGTTAGTAACTGAAAATGTCCCAGACCTGTGTTGTTATTAATGCCAGTTCAAAGAATGTGAATCTTGGATAAATATCAACAGCTGAATCCCAAAAAAAGAGATTGTCTAAGTCCAAGGTCTGTGACACCAAATGACGTATGTGATGGCACTGTGAGGGAAATTCCTTTTCCAGTTGCAGTTTGTATTGAGATGTGATACTAATTTCCTGTTTATTTATAAAGAGGGTGAGGGAATCTCTGACAGTTTGTATTCTTAATATTCTGTAATATTTTTTTTCTCAAAGCATAGTAATACAATTTCTTGTTGAGAGAGCATCTATCAAGAGGAAAAAAGAGGCACAAAGAGAAAGCAGGGAAGGCTTGCAAGATCATTCTTGCTGCTTCTTTTACTTCAAGTTTTATTTCATGTTAAAGCATTTTGTGGGTGTTTTTGGGCGTGACTGGATTATGGCTCAGTTCTGTATGTTAAAATGGTTCCCTGCAGTGGTGAGCAATGCTTGCCTGTTTTATCATACCAGAGGCAATAACTAATGAGACTTTGCAGCATGTCTGCCTAGCTGTGTGCAGTGAATAACTTGTCTTTCTGCTCTGCTGACTCAGCTTGTTCGCTCAATTATGTTATTCCAAGGAGAAAGCGAGAGAGAGCTTTCCTTAATAATGAGCTATTTTGGCAAGCAGAGCTCACTTATGGTTTTATAGACTGCCTAAAATAGTGTACAAAGGCATTTGAAGGATGTTTATGAATTGGCTTGACAACTGGCTAGAAGTTGTTGTTTGAGCACTCCTTAAGGTGTGGGTTCTGGAGCAGGGAGCTCTGGGGAGAAGTCAGGGTAGTGGAGGAGGTGGAAGAGTACAGCTCGCAAAATGTTTTTGCGACATGAAAGGGGGCAAACTTAACAAATAGGAAGTAGAGGGAGATGGGGAGTGTGGAGAAGACAGGCATCGATGTCTTGACGTGGAAGTAAAAGAAGCAGAAAAATATGATGGCAGGTGAGGACTGAATCTGAAATGTAAGAATGAGTTTGCTAGAGAGCTGCTGTAGAGAGCACAGTGTCTCTCAAATGTCTGAAACATTTTAGAAAACAGTTCCTAAAATCGGGAAATTTGGATGCTCCTTTATAAGTAGTCATGACCGAACAGCAAAAAACATTGAAGCCTTTTCATATGATGATACGATTATTTGATAATAATGGTCCTTTAAAAATGGTAGGGAAGGAGAGGGATTAGGGAGTGTGTCAAGACATGTATTTCTTTTTGTTTGTTTATGATCATTAGAATACTCCCATGCCAGCGTTGGCCTCTTTCTGTCAGTAACAGTAGATTTAAGCATCATTCTTTCTCAGTTGGTACTGGGGTTAAGTACTTCTTGCTTATCAGGCCATCGGAATTCAAGGGGACAATGGGAGTCATTCTGTTTGTTTAAAAACAAACTAAAACACCCCACCAAAAATAAACATACAAAGGGCAATCCTCTTAGGGGGTTAACTACTGCCTTCTCTAATTAATTGTGAAGGATGTAAACAAAAACATTTGCGTGAAAAATACTAATTGCAAATCCTTTTAGAGGATGCAGCTAAAATCCAGCATTCTTATTTGGTCTTTGTTTTCAGATACATCCTGAAAACTGGTTCTGCCTGTTGTGAAAACTGCTTTTTTAGTGAAAACACAATAGCAGTGGCTTTTCCTATGAATCTGGCCTGAAATGTCCTGTTCTTCTTGCTTATTCTCCCTCTCTACCCCTTGTTTTCTTCTGACTGCTATATTTTAATTGGTATAAAATAGTGCTACTCTATACAAATATATTTATCTCAAAACTTACATGATGGCACCATGACATTGAGTATTATATTTTTACAGTGAATTCCACCTAAATATATGTTGGCTTTCTTCCATTATGGTTAATTCCAGTAAAACCAAGCACAAACAGCAACACCTTTCCTACAAACTAGTATGACCGTTGATTTGGTGTTGCATATGGAATGACATCTTCCATGAAGCCTGCTTCTTTATGAAGGATGTTGATACTTTGAATAGATTATTTTACTTGAAGCCCAGATTTTAATTATATTGACTTTCAGACTGAAGTTCCTTCTGGTTTTTTTTGCTACAAGTTTTGCCAACTTTGAAGACATAAGGAGGGAACCCTCCTTCTACTCAGATAAAACTATCCTTTCAATGGATAAAAAGTTGCTTTATAGTTCCTGTGTTTATCAGATGGGACTGTTAAGTTCAGGTTCAGCAGAACTAAAGATACTTGCTTATTTTCTCAAAAAAAAAAAAAAAATCTTCATTTAATTGTCAAGATGAAATGCCTGTAACAGATTACAGACTAATGGAAAAATAGATTGGAGCTATGATTGTGCCAGCCTCGTGTTTTGGAGCACTTTAATCTTTCTGAAGCTTGACTTCTAATTTGAGAATGCTTAAGCAGCTTTAATTCCTAATATTAAAAAATAAAATTAAATTCTTAATGCCCATTTCTTCTTATTAAGAGCAGTAAATGCATATGGCTTAGCAATTCCCAGGCCTATTTGAAAATTAATGGAGTGAGAAGAAGTACTTGAAAGTAAAGAACTTAGGATGTTGTCGGAGAAACTTCTGAGAGGCAAGTAGACCTCAGACTTCAGCTTAGGTGCTCTTTTTCCTACTGATTAAGCAGTCCTCCCTCAGGAGCAACTTATAGCTGACTAGGCTAAAGCAAGATTCCTGCTTGAAGTTTAGGATCTGCAGGAAAACAGGCAAAGCAACTTAAGCAGTAAGCTTATTTTCTTAGTATGTGTAGACACGTGTGTGTGAAAATGTATGTGTATCTTTCTGATAATTTTTACCTTTTCTAAATAATGACAAACAGTTCATCTCTGTGTATGAACACAGGTCTCAATTTCAGTGCTGTAGGCAGTATACAATTTCTTACAGTACCTCTAAAACCATGAGTATATGGACTAAGCTGTTGGAGTGCTACACACGTGGGTAACTGGACTATTAACTACCCTCTGGCATCGTGCTTAAAGTAGAGCTTTTCCTTTTTTTAAGAAAGAGTTGGGGGGGTGTTGAGAAATTGTACTATCTGCCTTGGAAAAGAATAAATAGATCACAGCAGAAGAATAATTGAAGGGAAGAAACAAATGTCTTAGAGATGTAATACGCTATTTGAACTTAAGCTTTCCCGGGGTTATCCTGGCTATTTTTTTTTAAATTGTCCTGTTTGCCCTCCCCATAGAGCAGTAAGTATTACTAGCATGGAAATTCTGGTTTGTGGGGTAATCTGTACACTCCCTTCATGGTTTAAAACAAACGAAAAGTTTGCGGATGATAAAGTCAACAAGACATTGTAAGCAGCTGTCCTGAGATGTGACTACCTGCAACTCAATATAACTGGATTTAAAATCTCTGTTGGATACTACGCCTGTTCACAATTTGTTGGATATTTGTAAATAATTACTAAGACACTATCAGTGCCGTGAACTTTTTCCAAGAGCAGCTAATTGTACTCAAAGAATTTGGTTTAAAGTGAGCCCTCTCCCTTCCTTCACCTACTGTTCCTTCTGGTTCTTCAGAGCTGGAAACCAATGCCTGCAATGACATAATAAAGCCTAAACAGGGAATTTAAGGTAGCAGTCAGGACAAATGTGAAGCCTCCTGTCTGAAATGTCAGCCTGCATCCAGTGCTGCTCCTTTTAGTTGGCCAGTCTGAGGCAGAGAGAATAGTCGCAGAGGTGATAGACAACATCTGGAACACTGTTGTGGAGAGGAGTGGGAAAGGTGTTAAAGGTTCAGAAGAATCTGCAAGATTTGGGTGCTCAGGGGCCATAACAACCTCAAGATGTGTCTGAACTCAAGTCCAGTGTCGAACTACAGGTATCTATGGTAGGATGGTGGTATGAAGAGGAGGTGTGAGGAGGACTGGGTAGAAGGATTGACAGCTTGATGTTAGCCATGCTTAGTTTGTGATAACTGACAGTTCATTGAAAATTTCTATGAGAAAATGTCTGACATGAAATACAGTTGTTACTAAATACAGTAGATAAAGTCAAAATTTTAACTGTAACTAGGAAAGATGATCTTATAAGTGCATGTGCTTATTTCACTTTGCAATTTAAAGCTTTGTTCAAAGCCTGTATAAGAGATATGTTATCTCTGAACATACCGTTTGGGTAGATCTGGACTTACTAGGTCCAAGCAAAGCAAAGATGGCTGTAAAATTCAGTTGAATGTGTTTTTCCTTATTTTCAACACAGTTGAAGGAAAAAAGTGCTTGTCCTGGTTATTAAAACCTATTCACGGGACAGATAGTATCTACTCGGGGACCACTTCTTGTGGCTTTTATACTTTTAGATAAGGAGAAAATGTTTTTATGTAAGTGTAGTTGGTTTTTGAGGGGTTTGTTTTCTGCTGTAGACTTCATGCTTTCCTCTTAAACTTTTATTGTTTCCTGAGGCATTCATCCCATCTGCTGAATTAGACAAGAGTTGTATAAATAAGAGTAGGAAGTGATTGTGTAATTAGAGTCCGTCGTAATGTAAATGTTTCTCCCAAAGATTTCATTCAGGTTATCTCAGCCAGCTTCGCTGGCATAGTCCACATTTATAATGCCTGACTTTGCTACCTGTTTATTGTTATCTGTAATCAATCGTCTGGCTCTGCTTCAGGGATTGAGCTCTTTGTGCAGCAGACTTGCTTCTCTTCCCTGCTTGCTGTTGTTCCACAAATATTCTCCCGAGGGAGAAGCTGTTGCTTGAGGAGGGTGTAGTGATGTCTTCCAGCTTTAGTCATCAGGCAAATTAAACTGTCTTGGCCAAATGTGTATTTATGTAGTCACTACTCTTTCTGTGTTACCACCTTTCTTGGATGTTGCAAACTTGTGTGTGCTGTGAATCCCCTGGACGTGAACTGCTGAATTCATTTGGCAAGTCTGAAGTTTGTGAGAAGAGTTTGATTTTGTTGTTCCTTCCCCTTTTCGATGCAATTCATTTCCTTGGCCTTCTCTTGGGAAAATACAGCTACTCAATGGGGTGGGTGGCTTTAGACAGCAACTAGGAGCTGGCCATGTCCTCTGTCACACTGATAATTTTAGGGAAACAGGTCTTCTGTGAGTATTGGCTATTCTGTTGAAATAAATGATATCTTAATCCAGGAAATCAAGCTTTTTTCTGTTTATAAAGCATCATGACCTCTATTATAGTTTACTTGAGAGGAAGTTATGGGCTGAGACTATAAATTTGTACGTTTTACTGTTTTGAATAGCATCATATCAAATGGAAAAGACAGTTTGGTGGGTTAATGTATTCCCTGAAGTACAGTTACCATTTTTGTTTGTAATTTTGACTGCTTTTTGATAACCTGGTTTACAGCGAAGGTATTTCTAACTGTAGGACTAAGAAGTCTATTTTTCTGAGATATAACTCAGGAAAATGTGTGCGTCTCTGTTCGCCCTAGCACATTCTTCAAACTTGGAATAGTCTTCAGATTTAAACGAGAAACCAGTCTGTTTAGAAACCAAAACAAAAGCTAGAGCTAACAGCAGTTAGTTGGAATCATACAAGTCAGCAGTGCCTCCATTTCCTTCAGGGTGTTACTCTTGAATTTTTTTCATGGGCTTTAAGCACATTATGTCTTGAGTCAATGTGATCATTGCAATCTCAAACAAGATGAAAGAAATATTTTTACTGCGCTGTATAGACTCATTCTCAAAGGCGATATGCCTCTCAAAGGTTCTATTTGTTCTTTATTTTTCCACCTTCTATAGTTGATCTCTGTATGTGTGTGCTTACGTTCTGAACAACTGCAGAGTGCACAAGCAAATCTTCATGATGAAATGGTTGGCTATTTCATTAATATAGGTCTTCTTCCTAAAGAATAAAACATCAAAAGAGACTAAAGTTCTTTCACAAGATGCACCCTGTAACGGATCTTGATTTTTCTGTTTGTTCCTGTCTCCTGACAAGGCAGAATAACTCCCTAGAAACAGCTGTGTACTTAGTTATAAACAACTTTTGCCTCTGCTTGACCTGCTGTTCAACAGGAGCACTGTGGTTGCACAAGACAAACCAGTTCTGTTGTGACTAAGCTCCATAAGTGTATCTTTGATGTACATAACTCTTGGAGTAAGCTGAGTTCCATAATGGTTCCAGGGGTTTTTTTGCATAGGTAACCAACCTGTTAACTCTGTACCTGGTGGATTGAAGCATAATGAAAACAAGATGCTTTAAAATTTACCGATTATTCTTCAGATTGAGGCAATGGCACCAACAGGAAAAAAAAACCCCATAGTTTATGCTGCAGAGGAGTATAAATGAGTGTTATCTCTTAACTGCTTAGCACCACGGTGCATGCTAATGTATTTTTAATTACATCGCGTATGAGATTTTTAAAAAATAAGCACTTTCAACATTTAATTGCAGTGATATAAGGACCTCTTAGTGCAGCTATGGTTCTGGAATTTCCACCAGCATAGCTGAGAGAGTGAAGAAAAAAGTCTCATGTTTGCTATGCAATAACAGGAAAAGCGGCTGTAGCGATCCTTTAACATCTTCAGACGGGTTTTGCAAACCCAGTGTTCCCAAGGACAAAAGCCTGGGGTGTGCTGCAGATCTTTTTGCCTGTTGGTTGTAAAGAAACTGAGTTTGAACCTCTTGAACAATCTGGAGGCTGCCCTCATGCTTTATTTTGAGTGAGTCAGCCTAATTCTTTTGGGTGAAAATATAGTTGTAATGGAACTTTGAAGTTTCAGCAGTGTAAAACAATGTCTGAAGGAGGATGGAGACACAGCATCGAACATTTCGCGGCTGTCTTACGGTGACCGTATTTTATTTTCTCTGCTGCAGTTCAGACATTTTTCTGTGTTGGTAATTCATGAAAATACAGGATTTCTGCATTCTCTGTTATTCATGAAAATAAGGAGGGTTAATTATTTTTGTTAGTTTTTGCTTAATTTAGATGTGTGAGCTTTTAAGAAGGTGAAGTGAAGAAATACTAGTGCTTAGGCAAATTTCTGAGATAGTTCACAATAGAGGCTCTTATAGAAAGCATTTGGGAAGGTCTGTTTTAAAGGGTTTGTAATGACACAACAAGGAGTAGTGGTTTTAAGCTAGGAAAGGATAGATTTAGGCTGGATATTAGAAAAAAGTTCTTTAACATGAGGGTAATAGATCACTGGAATGGGCTCCCCAGAGAGGTTGTGGAGGCCCCATCCCTGGAGTCCTTCAAGGTTGGGCTTGATGGGGCTCTGAGCAACCTGCCCTAGGTACAGATGTCCCTACTTGAGTAGGGAGGTTGGACCAGATGACCGCTGGAGGTCCCTTCCAGCCTAGAACATTCTATGATTATCAAACTAGTTGCTTGAGTACTACCACGTGTGGTGTTGTGTAATCACCTGTCGTGTCCCCTCATTTCCCTGTCTCCCAATTCCCGTCACCCAGAACTAAGGAACACATTTTCTGGGTTATAATACAGGGCTATTTCTTACATTTCTGGTGTCCTGATTTGTGCCGAGTCTTTGGCATGGGGTAACACCTGGTGTTTGCTAGCTCTGTGTCTTACAGAGGCATCCCTGCAGTTTCTGTGCCAAATCTCCAACTGGGCTACCCTTCGTTCTCTCTCCTAGCATGAAGCCGTTCAGCTTCTCTTTCCAGAAAGTGCTCCCTAGCCAATTTCTGATGCTGAGAAATGTTCTGTGAGTTTTGTGACCCCCCTCAGCCACAGTGAATAGTTAATTAACAAATCACAAACTAGTTTGTGCATATTGTCAAACAATTGTATTATTTAACAACTTCAGCAGAAAATGGGGCTATAATTGGCAGGTAGGCATTTGGCACTGCTCTGGAGCTTTTCTGTGTGGATGGTTTAACTCAGACTAGTTCAGATTTATAGGGAAAAGATCTGTTTCTGTCTTAACTGGGTCGTTACACTTTGAAACTTCTACTTATTTGTTAATCTCAAAGAACACCATGTCTCTAATTTTGTCACCTCTAACATATTAATTTTCTTCTTTTAAAGTCTAAGGATTCCATCAAGTTGGACAACCTGAAGGCAGAGGTGTCACCACGAATTTCAGCGGAAGATCTGATTGATTTGTGCGAGCTGACAGGACCAAGTCATTCCAAAACGCCCATAAAGAAAACAAAGTCTAGCAAGCCAAAGCTGCTGGTGGTGGACATCCGTAACAGCGAAGAGTATCCTTCAAATCTGAGTGCCTACCTTGCCCAAACCGTGCTTGTGTCAGTTCCTTCCTCATTGTCTGCATGCAGTGAGATGTTAGAATGGTAAATAATGGAAAGGGATGTGGTTGAGGTACAGTGGAAGGACTGAAAGCAGATCTTTTTTTTGTCATGGAGAGGCCTAGTTTGCAGGGAAGAGGACAAATGTATTCTTGCCTTCCCATTTTAAGCTGTGGGTCTAATGAAACCACTTTGTACTCGTAGCACAAGTGCTTTAATGCTACTTCTTTTTATTACTCAACAGATCTCCATTTAATATGACCAATACTTTGGAAGGGTGTAAGGCTTTCCAGTTAAGTGGAAGGCAGATAGAGAAGAATTGGTAGCTCATCTGCTTTGACAATCCCTCTGTGGAAAAGCAATTCCTATTCAGTGCCTGCTTCCTACCTGTCAGGTAATGCAGCCCTATGGCTGCCCTGACTTATGTCCTCTAGTTAATTTATACTCAGAAAAGTCTTAAACATATCTTGAGGCTATATTTTTATAAGGGATGCCACCCTGTCTACACCTTACTCATTTGTTCTTTTTCAGATAGATAGTTATTTGTGTGTGGAGTATATTTTAATTGTTTTTCTGAAATGGTTACGGGGCTGGGTTTGTTTGGGTTTTGGAAGGGGGAATCATCCTTACAGATACGTTTTGCTAGAAACACGCATCTTTGTCAACATTAATCTAACAGTGGGAATAATAAGATTTTTTTAGAGGTAACTCTTCATGTTATACCAAGTATTTGGGAATATACTTGTTGTTGGTTTTTATCTTTTTTTTTAAGTATTTCCCCTTTCAGAGCAGCAAAGGTGATGCAAATAGTTGTTCTTTGCAGTAGATGAACTCTGAGATTGCCGTGTCAGAAGCTATGGGCAAACAATACTATATTATATTAACTATATTACTATACTATATAATATTAATGGGCAAACAATACTCAATAGAACAATAAGAAAAGAATCATGAGTTTTAGTCTAACCTTCACTGTGAGAAAGGAGGATCATTCCTTTTATGTATCTGTCTTGTTCTTAAATTTTTTCAATGACAGAGATTCAACAAGCTCCCAGCATCTTTAGCATTAGAAAAGACCTTCCAGTGTCTAGCAAATGCTACTAACATACTGCATGCAAATTAGAAAAGTCTAAATTCTAGACAATGAAGTGAATGGTGGATCAATGCTTATACTTGGGCTAAGAAATGTAGTAAAAATTGAAGTAATGTTTCAACCTCCTATTTTCATCTACTTTGTTAAAATACCACTTTAAAGGTAATTGTATATGCAGAAAAACACTACCAGTAGCATTTTTCTCTATTAAGTATTTAGCAATATTTATGACAAAACATGGTGAAGCAGAAAAATATTATTTTTACTGTGTAGAGGTAAATATATTGTTTACATAGTAAACAGAATATTATAAGTGGGCTATTCTAAATTAAGACTGTTCTTTTCAAGGAATTATAATTTTATTGTGTCCCAAGCTTAAACTTGTAGTGTGATCTGCTATGTTAGATAAAGCAAGAACGGTCAAAGGAGCACAAAAAAGTAATTTTTCTTTAGCTTGTATATATTAATGTAATGCATCAGTTAAGAATTCAAATCAAGTAGATTCATGCGTCTGAGTAACTTGACTCTTGTTGACAATGTGGTCCTCTTTATTGAGAAAACAGAAAAAATGCAGGCTATTTTCTCAGAGTTAATTTCTTCATCTAGAGATAATACTTTTGGGCTCCAGTTCAAAAGATAAGTCCTTGGATTTAAAAACTGTAAAAGGCTATTGTTACTGAATCAGAAGCTTCGATAGTATGAAGTTAAATAATGTTTCTATTTCTACATGGATCAGTCTGTTATTATTTAAGCTACTTCCTAGAAATCATCAAGGATGATGGAGAAGGAGGGCAAGTAATACGAAATGCCTGGACTAAAATCATTGCACTGAAAGGCTATTATCTGTGTACAGGAATGGATTTATTTATATTATAATCAGGATCAAAGGCAAGCTGTTCGCTTAAATGTTTCTGCAGTTTTCTAATAGCTTGATAATAGGTTCTACTCTGCTGCCATTCTAATCCTATTCTACTCTAGGAGAGTGGATTCAAAATTTCAATCATTTTAAAATCATTCAACTGCTGTGAAGCAAGATGTTTTATGAGGCTGTCTTTCATATTACAAAACTTTATTCATACTTTCCACTTATTTCTTGAATGAGGAGGCATGCTGGAATCACTGCTGCTGTTGTTTTGGTCTAGTTAGGGTTTATGGTGTCCTGCCCTATAAATCATGGGTGGACTGAAATCCTAATACGCGTCTAATATTAGGAGGTAGGGAATGTCATTACTGAAAGGCAGCCTGGGAGGTAGTAAATTTACTCCTTGAGTGAATTGGTTTGTGTGTCAGTTGTAGAAGAAAACAGCAGTTCTAAATATATGTGGGAAACAATAGGAATACTCTACTCATTCGTGCGGTAAGGAAACAGTCTTTGTATTTGTCACAAAATTTCAACAAACTGAACAAGAGGATCAGACAGCCTTCATATTACTGTGGCATGTATTTTAAGGTGTGATAGACCACTGTGCGGTGTTTGAAAAATATGATTTTTTTTCTCCTGTTTTGTTGTTATTCCTCATTGTCTATGCCTGTCATGCTAAACTTCACTCTCACTTTATTTTCAGTGTGATTTGAAAAAAGCATGAGAGAACTTTCAACAAGTATCAAACATGCTTCATATTTCATATTAGGGTGTACTTGACAGCCAAGGCATGGTTTTGTAATGAAGCTCAGATTGCAAGGCCAAGAGCTACTAACCCTTTTCCCAGTAGACAGCTTTGTAACAGAAGAGTGTCTAATGAAAAGGTAATATACTCAAAGCAGTGTCTCTGTTGGCCAGCAGTTCATCTAAGGCTCATTTCATTAAGCACATTAGCAGAAATACTGACAGCCTTCCATTCCTGTTATGAAAGTTATAGCTCCATACTTATGGTCTCAGTCTGTAGCACAAAATCTTGGCATTTTTCGTAATTGTCCTGGATACTGGAATGCTTAAGATGCTCAGTTAAGATTATGGAGAATGTGAATGGCAGCAAATGCAGTTTGCATCCATCTAGCTTAGTACTAGTGGCCAGTAGGTCAAGGGAGGTGATTCTGCCCCTCTACTCAGCTCTTGTGAGACCCCACCTGGAGTACTGTGTCCAGCTCTGGAGCACCCAGCACAAGAAGGACATGGACCTGTTGGAGGCAGTCCAGAGAAGGGCTACAAAGATGGTTAGAGGGCTAGAACACCTCTCCTATGAGGACAGGCTGAGAGAGTTGGAGTAGTTCAGCATGGAGAAGAGAAGGCGCAGGGCAGAACTTATTGCGGCCTTCCAGTATCTGAAGGGGGCCTACAAGAAGGGTAGGGAGGGACTTTTTGCAAAGGCCTGTAGTGATAGGACAAGGAATAATGGTTTTAAACTGGAAGAGGGGAGATTTAGATTGGAGATTAGAAGGGAATTCTTTATCGTGAAGGTGGTGAGACACTGGAACAAGTTGCCCAGGGGTGTTACGAACGCTCCATCCCTGGAGGTGTTCAAGGCCAGGTTGGATACGGCCTCAAGTGACCTGGTCTAGTGGGAGGTGTCTCTGCCATGGCAGGGCGGTTGGAACTAGATGATCTTTGAAGTCTCTTCCAGCCCACACCATTCTATGATTCTATGATAATGTTGATACCAAATGTATTTCTTTTTTAAAAGATTAGGTCAAGTTTCTCTGAGCAGTTAAGTATACTCAGTGGTGTAAGTGTGAGCAACTAAATCTGTCCAAAGTCATTTTCTGTAATGATGATCATTTAGACAAAACTTTTACCCTGGTTAGTAGCAGTGAGAGTGTTTATAAATGGGATTGAGGAAAGGGGGTTGGCACAGATTAGTGAAGGAGTGGTGTCGTAATTTTCCCCTTCAAAATAGAAACAAACTGCCAACATTAATGAATGGTAAGTGCCCATCTTTTGTTCTTCCAAATGTTTTTCCTACAGCCATGTTTTTCCCACACTATAACAAAAGGATAAAAAAGCTGAAACTGTTACATAAATCACGAAAAATGAATGCTAATATTAACCTAAGTCAATTAAATCCTACCTCCATCTGAAGCAGCTCCTTTACTAAAAAGGATTCTGAGATTTAATTGTAAATTAGACTAGCTCTCTGCAAGTAAAGTTATAAAGAGGGACTAGTCTGGATATTGGGCATTGTGTATATTTTTACAGAACTTTACTGTTTCTTGTCTCTTCAGAGCTGTTCTTGTTTATTA
The DNA here is from genome assembly GCA_033124195.1 of Coracias cyanogaster. NCBI lineage: Eukaryota > Metazoa > Chordata > Aves > Coraciiformes > Coraciidae > Coracias > Coracias cyanogaster. The sequence continues at coordinate 79,836 of JAVSBS010000884.1, read as the reverse complement.
TTGGGGAAGGGAAGAATTCCAGGTACATGTTACAGTTTATGAAGGTAATTCAGAGGTTTGTCAAGGTCATAGTGGATTTTCAGATTCATAAAAAGCTAAGTAGTAGTGGCCCAACTTAACTTCTGTTGAAGAGACTTTCACGTTCAATATTTGCTCCTAAAATCTCATTGATAATCCTTTGGAAGTGAAGCACAACAAACTATATCTCAGAGTTGCTGGCACTCATGTTGTTTGCATTTCAACACCCAAGACACACTTGCTGTTAGTGGGAGCCAGATAATATATATTATGATGCTCATTGTCTGGGAATCTGAGTGCATGTACATGAGAACTTCAGTCTGGATCAAAATTGTAGGGGCCTTGTGGGGGTTGGCAGGAGGATTAAGGAAATTTTCCAAGAATTCCTCTTTAGTTTTGGTTCTCATTTTAAGTATTTATTTCTTCTTGCATAAAACTTCTCTGGAAGAGGTGCTCCAGCTGCTTATTGGTATTTAGCTTCTGTTGTCAGGCCAGAGCTGGTTTGAGATAAAATCCACAGATATGTATACTGCAGATATTTGGCCCTTAGCAGGAAGTGTTTCTTTTAGCCTTTATGAAACAAACAACTCTTCATTCTGCCCTTTTTTACTGTGAAGTATCATAAGTTGTTTTCTTCGTATGAGTAAATAGTAAATGAGGTTTGTCAAATCTACTAGTACAAAAGACCAACACTGTTGTATCATGACAGCCAGGACGAAGAGCAGGTTCATCCTACAGAGATTTCTCTACCTGTCAGATTCCTTAGCTGATCTTCCTAAGCTTTAACCGTGGCCACATTTCTGGCAGCATCAATGTCCCATTTGCATCAGCTTTTACTGCAGAAGGGGATCTCGTTCAGTGCCCAGCAACTGCCACGCTCCAGAGCTTTAAAGGAAGAGTTGTGGTGATTGTGGGAAATGCAGTAAAGAACACAGCTGCTGTAAGTATATAGCTATAACATATATGTTTATACTTAGAAATGCATCGATGGCGTGAATACAGACGGTAGTAAATAAATGCTGAAGCCTGGATAATTTAGATGAGTAACTTTGGGTATGACAACAGGATTTGGGGGGATTTTTTTTGTTCTTGTTCTTTTCTACTTCTACACAAATATTTCTCTTCAAGTGATCAGCAGCTGAGAAAGTTTATGCTTTGAAATGGAATGATTTAACATGACCTTTTTCAGCTTAAAAAAAATATTTATTTTGGCACCTTACAGAAGCGACGTCAACACTTCTAGTGTGCATCAGTAAGATCTAGTTTTCTAAACAGACCCGTGTTTATTTTCTGTGGTATTAGGAAGTACACACAGGCCGAGTAGGATGGGGACAGGTATGTTATGAAGTCCAAAGGAAATAAGATATAATTCATATTTCTTCTAATAAAAACAATGCGTTGATTAGTTTTTTAGAATAATTTAGCTTAGGCAGTTGTGCACAGTGAAGAGGAGAATTGTTGCTATGGAGAATGGTAACTTTCGTGTGACACTTCTATTGTCAGTGCCTTTAACTAGAAAGGGAGAATATTTGGACTTACCTATTCCTTTTTGTAGCTAAATATTTGGTGGTGTTGTGAATGAGCAGAATAACAAGTAGAAGTATTTTTTTTTACCATTCATCCTCTTAGAGGAAGGAAGGTTTCTGTGTTGGGTTTTTTTGTTACTGTTGTTAAAAAGACATGCTTTTAGGTGTGCTGTACCTTTAGTTCACCACGGTTTCTTAAGCCTGTTTACTCAAAGGGCATGAACTGTAACTCTGATAGGACAAGGAGAGTTGTAGGCCATAGAAAGGTCTTCATATGATATGATCGACAGCAGAAGCACTGGGCATGCCAAATGCTGAAATTTCTTTATACATATAGGGAGTTGCAGGTAGCAGGAGAAGTCCCTTTTATTAACTTGTTTCGTCATTTAGAAAATTAAATAGTAACAGAGATGGCATAAAAGAGACTGTACAGTATATCTCAAATAGTTTCAATCACTGTCGAGGTTTGTGCATGAGATCTGGTTAAGTCCATGATAAGCATCTCGACATGAAAGCAATTTGAATAATCTCAGTACCTCACTAAACGCTGAATGTGTCGCCTTCTGCCCATGCAAAGGAACAAATACAAAATGCATAAAACGCTAAGAGCCAAGTGGATATGATTTAGAGGATGCTTTACATCTTTGATGGTGGGTTATGCAGCTTATTTCAACCATTGCATTGTAAATCATTGAACTTTCTAATTTACCTCAGTAGGAGCCTAACCGTTCACTAACATGCTGAGAAACAGGAAAAAGAAAGTGCTTTGGTATTCACTAACAAGTATATTTATGGGACATATCACACATACTACCAAGTCATTTTCTCGGAGCTGTATTCCAGGATCAGTCAGAAATGTTTTGTCCAAAAAAAAGTAACACTGTAAGTATTCTGTTGAAAACAGAAGCAAGAAACAGCCTGAAACAAGTGTCTGGAGGAAAGAAAGGGCAGAGGCTTTACAGTGCAGGTTGTGGGTTACACCGTAACTAAGAAGATACCATTTTCTCCTGTAATGTAGTGACACTTCTTATGCAAACATAGATTTGTTTTGGCTTTTTCATGTTTTGTTAAAGGAAATTTGAGTGTTTCCTTTACAGTGCAGCTAAAGAAAACTTACAGTGCGCTTAGTGAGAGCAAGTACTAAAGTGACTTGAGAGGGTGCTGCTTTATCCTCAAACCCAGACTTTCTGCAACCGAGACAATATTTACCTGGAATTGTCAATATTATAACTTTGCATAAAAGAGAAATGCTGCTTTGCCTCTTGATTTGCTTTTAGAGTTCTTGAAAGTCTTGCTTAAGAGTATAGAGTTTTAAATAGCAATAAAATACTGGATCGACCAGTTAGACCACAAATTAATTAACTACTGGAGCCTAAATACTAGTGGGGACTCACCACCTCTATCACACCCTTAGAGTACATATAAAGCCAGTCTCAATTTGACTGTTGATAAAACTTAGAACTCCTTTTGTGGATTATTTTTTAAGGCAAATTTCAGTTTCACTCTGCACAGCCACATCTAGAACTATCTGCCACTGTTCATGAACTTACCCAATCCAATACTATGTAGCTTGAGGCTTAACAAGAACAATAGCCATTACTTCTTAAATTTTATAGGTAATCTAATCATATGAAAAATTGCAAAAATGAATGTGTGGAAACAAAAACAATTTTGTCCAAAGAAATGTTGTAAAATATTCAGCTTAAATTATATTCTTTTTCTAAACAGAGCTATGTATTTCCAGCTGAAAAAGAATGAGCCACAAATTGTACCTTCCACTATAAAGGAGGATTTTTCAGAAGTGTTCACTGGTATTTACCCGTTAGAAATACAGAGGTTGGCACTGTTAGGTGTTTGGTGTAAATTTATGCAGAACTGAGAGAGGTGGGTTAACTCTGAAAAAAACACTGATGATTTATAGGGCTATTTGTAAGTTAGAAGGTTGAATCTTTCAATCGTGTTTTGTACTAGTAGCCTACTTGGCATCATTTAAATGAATTTGGAAAAAAAAAAAAGAAGCCAAGTTGAATGTACTGAACAGACAAGTAGAAAAAGCCTTTTTCTCCTCTTCATACTTCTTTTCTGTTTTTATCTTTTGTATTTGATTTGGTGCCAGGTGCTAAAACACTTAAATTGGAAAGAAAATGCTGTCTAGAACTTGATAGGCAAGAGGGAAAGCTGAAAACTTCACCACAGCACCATTCCAGCAGGAGGCAAAGGCAGCCAGCAATGCCACAGATTTCCCTATGGCTCTGGCTCTAGTTGAACACTTCCTTAGGACAGAATTAAAGCAGGGCAATCCTGTTTGTTAAAGCATTTAATTTACTAAAAGCTAAATGAATAGGTTGGCCGATGTACAAGAGCCCTACTGAATGTGCCATTAGCAGCAAAATGGTTTTGTGAAGAGGAGCTTGCACTGGGCATTATATGGTGCTGCTTGGATTGGCTTACGCTTCTCTGCAGAATATTCCTTTCTTTAGGCTCTTGCTTTGTGCCAGTCTTTCTTCTGTAGGAGATTCTGAGCACTTGTGAACAGAGCAGATACTTGTTTGTCTCTGGAAACAGCAGGAAACATCTACATAAAAGGCATCATGCTGGAGTTAAGCTGGATTCTATTTTGATTTTTACCCCTTTCCCACATCTATTGATGGATAAGTACCTTGTAAATTCCAGTATGGGCAAGGAATCATTACAATTGGGAGTATAATAATTAAATAGGCAATTAGTGCTCAAATTTAGTCTTTTTTTTTTTTTTTTTTTTTGAGCATGGCAAATAGCATGTCTCCTGATTTTTGTCACTTCCAAACTCTGAGAAGCAGCAAATGCAAAGGCTGGTCATAGTTAGGCACATGTAGGAAGGGGATTGGTTTGGGTCTTCTTTTGGAAGGGTGACATTACTTCTTCATTTTCCCTGCTTCAGTCAACTTTCAAGTGCTAAACCATTATCTGTTTCCATTTCCAACTTTTTGTCTGTTTTACCACAATGTTGACTGAAATTAAAACAGAGAAATACCTTACCTAATACTAAATCATGCTCCAGCAACACAATTTTGATGGTGACGCGTTTCTACTTGCGTAGTGTGGTTGTTTAATATATGTATGTTTCCGCTATGGTTTAATATATGTATTTTATTGTCAATTAAATGCTGTAGCAGAATAAGATATGCTTTAAAGGACACTTTAATCTGTCTAATAGTTAGCAATTCATTTCTTGCCTTGGAAAAAGACAGAGAAGATGTTAAGTCAAAGTTTAAACATCTGTCTTTATAGCAGGGAAATATTCTAAATTGTAACTTCTGCTTGTTACGTAGTTTTTTAATCTATTTAAGCTGTGCTGCTATAAATACATTATCTGGAAAACTTCTACAAGTTACTGAAGCAAAGTAGACATTCTTATTGCATCACAGTAGCTAATAAATAAGATGTATGCATTATCTCCAAAGCAAAGATAAGCAGTCCTGATTTTTCCATGAGATCTTCCTGACCTGTTTCAAGGCAAGAGGGAGAGGGTTAAATTCAAGATTCTTTTGGCATACATATTCCTAGCATGAAAAAAAGTAACATTTTATCTCTTCCAGCACACTATCAAAGATGTATTTCTTCTTATATAAAGGCTGAGACATGTAGGTAAAAGTGTCCGGTTATCACTGAATTAGTGTGATTTTGTTGTTGTCATCATCTTCCTAAGGCCTTTTGGAAAGGCCTTGCCAGAGAAGCAAGTCCCTGCATGCTGAAGCTGGTTTCTTGTTATAAACCTGTTGTAAAAACACAAATGGATACCCATTAATCTTCAGATCACCCTATGAAGTTTAGGTGTTGCATAGAATACTTTGTCTATAATACGATGTCAAGACATGTAGTTAGAAGGGCCTAATGAAACTTCCACAGTGAAAGGAAATAGAAATCAGGCAATAAACTTCTTGAGATGTTTCAGGTTCTACATTTTGTTGTAAATATTCTCTGCAGAAAAAGTGATTGAACAAATGGAATGACAACTGAAAAGATTTTCTCTTTGCGGGGACGGAGGGGCTCCTTATCATTCCCAGAATGGCTTTTTTTCCTGTTTGTTTTGTTAAAGCATCACTCTCCCTTCTGCACTCAGACTCAGAGCCTGCTGGAATCATGAGGTGCCTCTGTTGCCTTTAAAGAGAAAGAGATCAAGCTTGTATTTTGAAGAGATTGAAAGGCTTAGTTAATTAGCAACAATCTTGCTGGTTCTCTACCCAACACATAGTAAAGCCTTAACTCTTTTATTCTGTAAGGTCTGTATTGTTTTATTTAGTACTTTTTATTATTGTAAGATGTATGCATGTTTTCCTTCACTGGCTAACTGTTGTAAGAACTCTGCTCTTCACATGGCCCAAGAGAGACACTTGGGCTGCCAGCCAGGAGTTGTGTTATGCTGTTGTAATTCTGCACGTCAGTGGCTTTGGTTAGTTTGCACTGAATGCCTCAGGTACAGCAGAGATGACCTAAATACTCCCACTTCCCAGGTAGCTATGAGAGAGGAAAATGGGGAAATGAAAGATGGAACCTCAGGAGCAGAATCGTGACTGTTCCTTTTCCTCTTATGAAGTAGTAGGTGCCAAGGAAAGCAGACTATTTCTAAAACTCCAAATGCGTTCTGTACTTCAATTTTTATTGAGACAAGCAGTTATGCTAGTTGGAAATTTTAATTGGCTGTTTGATGTAGACGTTGTCTCAACTGTGTGCCTGCCTACACAGAGGTCTGGCTGTTTCTCAGATAAGGGATTGTGGGGTCATCAGCTTTACCTGTCAAAATATGTCTGACTTCTGGGAGGTGCTGGCAAGCAGGATCTAAACTCTTCTCAGCCATCTGGAAGATATGTAAGGACAGGAGAGATGGGAGATGGTGAATCTGAACTCTGGAGTGGTGCTGTGAGTCTCCAGAGTTTCCTTCAGGCATGTCAGCCTTGGCTGTGGCCATGCTGTCTTTGTGGACTGCACTTCTGAAAGAGCATCCTTGCGCTTTCATGAGCTTGCATGGCTTAGGCTGTATCCGTATCGCTCAGGGTTACTGCATTATAACAGAAATATCACTTTCTGGGGCGGTTTTTCAGTTCTGAGACAGTGTTTTATATTTCCTGCTATCCCAATTATCTGAAATAATGATAATTGAAATAATGCGTAACGAACTAATAAATGTCTGTTATAGGTGTTACAGGTTCAGGAGACTTGTGTAAAGGTATTGCCAGCTAAAAAAAAACTGTATCTGAATCAGCTTTTGAGGCGGACTGACTGACTGCTCCAGGAGAAAATGTGTCCGTTGTGTGGGAGGTCCAAGGACTTTGGTTGTGGAGTTTAAGAAGAAACAGGACAAAGCTGGCGGTCTAGGCATGGCCTCAGTAATATCCAAGAGCTGGTAGTTTCTATATGAATCTGCTAGAGGCTTCCTGATTAGCTGTTTCTGTGGTCAAGAAAAGACCCTGTTTGGGTAACACTAGTAAAAAGTATTGCAAATCACGAAGAAAGGTTTTTCACTGCTAAGTATTTCTTTGAATAGTTTTTCGTCATCTGGGACAGTCTTTAGACTTGGAGGGGAGTAGAATCAAGACTTACACTTTCTTTTCTATATTCAGACCAAATGTTAGGCATCTTTTTAGAAATATGTATTTCTGTTCACTAACAGCTTTTTTTATTTTCCATTCAATCTAAAATATAGCAGGCTTGCTTCCTGCATTTTAATTTTCCAATTCAGCTGTATTGGATGCAGTGGATATATTTTGGTCAGTTCAAATTAGCTGTGTTACAACAACTAAATCTCTGCAATCGAGGTTTCATTTTTAAGTGCTTACTCTCAACTGGGCATATATATATTTTAATATATCATTTCTAATTGGAAAGTTTAAAATGCAGGTGTTTAAAAGTTACTAGAGAAATTTGAGTGCTTATACTTGCTTTCATTCTCAGCAAAATTTATTCTGAAACCAGCTACTAAATACCTGTTTGTGTAGGCTTATTTTCAAATCTTTTCATTTAGTCCTTTAAGTTACTGCTGGTTTTTTATAGTGATCAAATGGGAAATGCTCCTTTTTGGCCAGGCCTATGTGTGAAGAATATATTCCTTCATCTCATTAGAGGAGTAAGTGCTTCTTTTTTTCTTTCTTTCTTTTCCCTCTTTTCCTTTCTCCTTTTTTTTTTTTTTAACGTAGCATTTGTTTGCACAAAGTTTTGCTTCTTGTGTTTTGTAATTCCATTTATTTTATGCTAATACTGTAACCATGTATTCTGGATCTGCTTTGTGGCCTATGGAAAGTGTTGTTTTAAAAGCTCTAGACTGATCACCTTGACTGTGGTGTGCTTTCGGAGTGGTGAACTATTAACTGAAATCATAGAGCAAAACAGACTGCAGCCCCTGAGAGATTTGTGTACAAATGAAGAACTGATGATCTAAAAATAACTAATAGTCTTATGGCAAGGGATGAGTACTACAAAATTTGGTTAATATTTCTCCTCCAGCTTCTAAAGCATCTCTTTTTCTTCTGACTCTTTCAGTGTATTATATCAAGATTTATACCCTGGTAACATTTGTCACAGGAGTCTTTTTTGGTATTCTGGTACAGTATGTTACTCCTCCTTCCCTCCCAGCTTGCCTTTTAATTACAACCTGTCACAGGAATGTCTGTGAAAGTGAATAATGTGTACATAGCAACCCTGATGGCTAGCCCCAAGGGTGCTGGGAACGATGCTGCTCAAGCTGTGTTGTGTTATTAGACACTTTGCTGTAGACAGTCTGAAAATGCGATGCGCCTGGTGTAGCGCGTTCAGCATACTTGAAAACCATGATTTTACTGCTCGGAAAAGGGTAGGAGAAACATTTAAATGTTCCAACGTGCAGATTATTAAGGTTCTTGATGGTCCTTAAAGGAGCAGTCCTGTTACACTTTGTATTGAGAGCAACACCAATACAGGGTAAAATATTTAATATTTGCTCAAATTTTGATGCAAATTTGCCATGATCTCGTCTCTTTGAAAGCCTGACTTCTTGTATCTGCATGAGAGAGTCTTGACTGACTGATTTCAACTGCAAATTACAATTTCTGGCTCAGTTATACCACCAGGAAGGGTGTTTTATGTTGAACTGATTGATGCATTACTTAGTAGATCTACAGTGTTTCCAAAGTCTTCTCCAAAGCCATCACATAGTAGTCGTTAAAGAAATTGCTCACACATTTATCCTTTCATATGTAATATTTGTTGTGAAAGTAGCAAGAGGAAGTTCCATTTAAATGCTAAATGAGCAGCCAGTGAAAACAGAGTAACTGAACTTTCTTGAGAAGTACTTTTTGACGAAAGGCCACCTGAGGCAGAAAGGAAAAAGCTTAAAGTCTCCTCTCATTCCTTTAATCCTTTACCTCAGATAAGCATAGCTCCATTCCCTCAAGTAGTGCTGTTGTCTAAATGAAAACAAGGATTACAGGGGACTGTGATCCATTGGTGGTGTGGGGAAATAGATACCTCTCAGAGGTAATGTCAACAGAAGCATTTGGGAAAGTCTAATCACCTTATAAATGACAGAGGTTCGTTTCTATTTAAAATCAGCCTGTATAATGGAATTTAATTGTGCACTACCTTTATGTGTTTCAGTAAATCTCTCTTTAAAATGGAAATGTTTTATGGGTTACTAAGAGTGATGTAACCCATTTGCTTATCTCCTCACCACGTTATCTTCTATCTTAAGAGCACCTCTGTCAATTAGGTTTTTTAGTGGACTACGGATTTTGTATTCAGGTACCTGTTATTAGACTTCTAGTTGACACTTTATGATAGTATTTAGAAAGGAAATAAAGCCCATGTATGAAGTCCGAGGTGACAGTTTCTGCTGTGGAACGCCTATGGCATTAATTCAGAAGAGCACCTCGGGCTTTTTTTGACACATGAAATTTTGCTCTTTTTGGATCACTGACTTTTTCACTTTTTAGGAAAAGTTTTTAAAAAATCTTTCTTCATTTCTTGGATCTAAATTATTGATGCTTGAACATAAATGAAGGTCACACTGGGGAGGAAGTCTATATGACTGTTTCAAATAGTGCTCCCACTCATGCCCCTCCATCAGTGCACATGCCAAAAGTAACACTTTCACGTGTTCTAAAAATACTGGCTTCATACAATATATTTTGGCAGGGAAAGACACCAGATGGTGTTGGAACATTTCAGAAACATGGTGAACGAGTTCCCGTTCTGTGACAGACTCCTCTATCTGGGAGAGGAAGGCACAAACATGTACTGAGGAACAGAACTATAAAAAGTCAAAGCTCTAATTAGGAAGACTGCAATGCTAGTAAGGTGACTGCTTCTAAATTTCCTCTTTACCGAAAGTTACTGTTTCTACTTTCAGTGACACAATGTGGGAAGGCAGAACGTGAAAAACTAGAAATCTGTAATCGGATCAAGTTCTATTAGCCTATGAATTAAACCTTGACTCTTTTGTTCTTTGCAGCGTGGTGACAGGTGTATGTGCAAAGCCCTTGGAGGCTGATATTTGGAGTTTGATGGCAGCTCTCAGCTTCTGGCAGTGTATATGCCTCTGGGCTCCTGACTTGCAGCTAATTCCCACAGTAGTGAGGTACCATTCCTAGTACATTCCCTGCTCACTGGATTTTCCCTGGCTGAGTATTCAGATGCAATGTTTTGAGCAGTATTTGCAGCCTTTCTTACTGAAGTTATGTAGACAACAGCAGACAGTTCTGTGACAACTAAAAAAAAAGGGCAGTTAAAAGCAGTTCATCTTGTAGTATATCATCTTGTCATGTTCTTGTGCTTTTTGCCTGTCATTTGCTAACAGCCACAGGTTCTGCAGTGTTTGCTTCACAGGGGGCCTGCAAGAAGCGAGAGGTTCCTCACCATAAGGTTATAAAGGAACCTCTTGTCATATGCAGTGAAGAAAATTTATTTCCAGCCACACCTTGGCTGCTGAAGCAGTTCTAAAATACAGTGAGACACAGGCCTTAGCGCTCAAACCCTAAATATGAAGCATTTGTTTGCATACTTTCTTTTCAGCTTACATGGAATGGTAGTTATATTATGGCTAAGGTATCAGAAAACTTGGAGCAGAGTTTACCGTTCATTATCGGAAACGTGACGTTATCAGTAGACAGAGAATGGAACCTCTCTGCTGACACATGAGCCATTGTACCCAGCAAATAACATGCTGCTTCCTGTCAGTCTAAACGCTTGTTGCCATTTTTCCTTTCTACCAGCAGCGTTGGTGGCCCAGCCAGAGCACTCTCCGTGAGTCAGAGGTGGAGAGCAGCGTGTGGTGACAGATATGTACATATGAACTAGAGATGTCTGGTAGGATTATTTCACTAGGAGTGTATACTATTTTTGTAGCTCATGGTATGCACAGCTGAGCGCTATTTTTGACGATGAGAGATACCTTTGTGTCTGTGTTACTGTATATCATGTCTTTATGGACTATGATTATAGCAAGAGGGAGTTGGACTCTTCTAGTGATATCTCTCTGCGTATCACATGACCTCTGTGATCTAACAGCATGGTCTTTACCTTTCTCATAAAAACTGGCATCATCTAACTTCACTATTAGTGGTTTTGATTGTTTGCAGGGATTTTTTCATTTGATCATTTGGAATCCTACACTACTGACCCAAACCAATGGGGGAAAAGATGATTGAACTTACTTGTGGTCTTCCATAGACAAGTACCTAAAACATGACAGCCAAAATGTCCTGACTGATCCACTGTGACCTCTTACTCTGCTTCAACAAGTCCTCAGTGGTTACTAGTTGCTCAATCCCTGGTTAAATCCATCCTAAAACACAGAAAAAGAAATGCAGTAACTGTTTGGCACATAAATGGACAGAAATCAATTCCTTGCGCATATAGAATAACCTTTGGTGTAAAGCAAAAGTTCTGGCTGTGGAAGGAGTTTAAAACTTTGCTACTGTGAACTCTTCCCCATTAAAGAGATTATTTCAGGACTTGTATTTGATCAAGTAATCATGTAGTACACCTTGTTCTGCCTTAGTATCTATCAAATGTAATTAGGAGGAATGTAAATGTAAAAAATCACATGCACTAAGTCTGGATGGGGTACCTACTGCCGTTCTTGAACTGGTAATTGAGTTGTTTGTCAAAAGTTAGTTATCATGCTTGCACTGCGTTCTGGAATAGTATCACCAATCATTTTAAAGGGTGAAAAAGATAATTATGAGTGTTTTATATAGCCCATTTGGAAGTACTCAATGACGTTACAAATGTTACTAATTTGTTAATCGAGTATTAAGCAACAATCTGAAAGACTGGGAAAGCAGGGCCATCTTTCTCACAGCTATTGGAAATAAGGTAAAACTATAGTAGTTTCTCTCATATTAATCCATTTTGGCAGCTTGCTTTTTTAATGTATTGCGATGAGTATTTTAAAGGCGAGTTTGACAAGTGATACATAAATTATTGTTCCTTTGGGTTTGGTTTTGATATTTTGATACATAATTTTTGTTATTTTTATTTTTCTTTCTAATCGTTGTTACTTTGATACAAAAATATTGCTCCTTCATCAGTGTAGCAACTTTTCATGAAATTGCTACACAAACTGACAACTCCAGTGTTTGGTTTATGGAATGAATTAACTGGGGAGAGGGGCTTTCAGGGAGGGGGCTTGTGTGTGTGCTTGCACTCTGTAACCTGCCTATGGGCAGATTGAGGGTGCAGGGGAGAGTACAGCTGCTGGACCCCAAATTCTTATCTGACACCTATGAAATCATGTCAGACAAGGTTGACAGGTAAGCAACTATACCATCAAACTGTGATGCTTATACACTTGGGAACCTACAGAAGACAGCTGGGAGTTAGATTAATGCAGAGCAAAATAGCTATTATTTCACTCTTTGAGAGGGATTCCAGTGATTACTCTGAGATCAATAATCCTGTTACAATGAGGTAAAATTCTGCCTAAGTAGAGATAAGTAAAGTTCAGGATTATAAGTGTGACACTTTCATGACCACCAAACTCATCCTAGCTGTTTCAGCAGACAGGCCTGGGCTCCTGTGTTGGACTACTTGGTGCAAAGAAAGAACTTATAGGGTCTGGTAATTTTTTCTTTTATTTAACTTGTCTTGCTTAACACAAAGGTATTTTGATTTAAGGACTATAATGTCCAGTCTGCTAATGACATAACTGTTTCAGTTTGCAGCTCATCTAGTGAAAAACAAGTACCCAAGGGTCTGCATCCTAGATGGAGGAATCAACAAGATCAAGCCAACTGGTCTCCTCACTGTTCCTTCACCACAAATTTGACTGTAAACATTCAGGACAATTTATCTGAATAGGGAAGTCTCACCATACAACGTGGATATTGTGAACCCAAAGGGCATTATGGCATCTTCACTATACTAGCTATTCTGTTGATCAGTGTCTTATCCTGCAGATCTAGAGCACAGGAGCTTTGCATTTATTCTTTGATACAGAGCTTCAGTTGGAACAGATAAAAACTGTGAAGTTTCAAGCTTTCCAAGAAACCTCGTTCAGTGTTGATGTAGTGCACAACTGGTTGAGCAAGTCTGAACACAAGAAGAGTAACTCAGCTGGCATTTGGTGTCTTATAAATATTTCTGCAGAACAAAATAAACTGGCACTAGTTGTCTCTAAGATGCACTTAAATAGATTATTTTCCAGAAATATTTTACTGTGAATATTGAAAGTAACAAGCTGAAACTGTAGCCTGTGTGTATTCTGTGAAAAAGTGTGTTCTCTAATATTTTAAAGAATAATTGCTGTATCTTGTGACCTACTTTCTTTTTGAGAAAAGCTTTTTTTTTCATCTGGATTGGAAATAAAGATATATCCAAGACTGGAAGTCACTGTAAGAGCTACTGCTGAGTCAATTCAAACTGTATCATATCCTGTGGAAGTGAAGATGGCCTACTCTGTGGAGAATTTAACATTCTATTTCAGTGAACAACGATTTCTGAAACAATTACATATACCAGAAAGGTAAGCTTTTGACAATGCTGTGTCTTATGACTGTAGATCAGTTATTCCACAAATAGTAGTGCTTTTCCATTTTAGAAGTTCATGCTTTAAAAAGAAATAATGCAATTTCAATTTTCATATGAAAGCATTCTAGAGTAATCACTCTTGTATGAAGTGGAGGTACATGGGTCTCTTTGGTTCTCTACTCTTTCAGCTAGTGATGTCAATTTTTTTGTTGCAGTCCTGTTTCTTAAACATAAACTTCAAAAAATGACAGCTTGAGACAGCAAACCTGTTTCTAAACTAAACTGGATGCAAGGGCTGTAGATGAGTGAAAGCAGGATTCCACAAAAGGGTAAGGTGACTGCACTAGAAATGTGGAAATTACTTCGCAGTAAGAAGCCAAAAGTATTGAAAGCACAAACAGAAACAGGAATTGGTATCTCTTTGTTGCTAAGATGCTAAAAATAAAATTGATTCAGTCAAGTACCACCTTTCAGGAGATGTGAAAAAGCCCCCACCCCAATTTCTCAAAATCCTGGGTTAGCTTTCCTAAGAGGTCCGGTCCATTATTCTAAAAGTAATGGTGTGGGGAAGGCTAGGGAAATAAAAGAATCTATCTTCAGGAATGCTACTTGAACATACACCTTTAATCCAGGAAAACCTGTTGTGATAGCGTAAGACTGACAGTATGGCTCTGAAATTAAATGGAAATTTAGAAGAATTTGTTTTAGAAGACAAACTCTTAGATTTCTCTTTCTACATTATTAAAGTTTAGAAAACACTGTTGTGACATGAGTCTTAACAATCACTGGAGTACAAGGGTTAAACTGTATTTTGCAAAATGAACAAAATGACACCAAAGGTCTGTTCACATGGTTACGATTGGCTTGCATTGTGAATTTGACACCATGTTCTTTCTTTAGAGGATCATCTGGGACATGGCAGTTGACACAATACAGGCTCGCTGTTAGGGTAACAAGGATTTGCTCTGGGTATGGCTATCATATGCCTTATTTGAGGAATTTTGTGTCATGAATAGTATTTAGTTTGGCAAACAAAGTTGCAGCAGCTAACTTCATTTTTCGTCTGTCATGAGAGATTTCCAAAACGGACAATTGTGAAAGGAGAGAGGGTGGTCAGTGAGAAGGCTGGGAAGAGTCTCTATAAATCACAGGCAAAATGTGGGGGGTTTTTTTTGTGATTACAGTGAGATCTGGGTTTTGTTGGTTTAGGAGGTTGGTTTGATCTGAAACCATGGAAAATGAGACTTTGTGAAAGGCATCGAGAGAGGAAGACTTTGTTCTGGCCTGTGTGATGACCAGAAGATTTTACAGTTTTGTGCTGTCTCCAGGGAGGTTTTGTCTTGCCACAGCTTGTGGTTTTAAGAACCTTATTGGAAAAGTATGACAGGTGCAAAGAATGGGGGAGGAAGAAAGGCACCTTTTAGCTCCCTTTTATCTCAGCTCTGATTTGTCTAAAAGCCAAACAGAACAAAATGGCAAAACAGAACCCAGAAACAAACAAACAAAACCCCGTGGAATTGCAACATGCTGATACATGGGTTTCCTTTGGTCTAAAGTCAGCATAATATACTCAACCTTTCATGAAGTTTTTCACTTTAAAAAGCCAAGTGATGTTATATATTTACTTCCAGCTTGGTATTTCTTTCTTCTTTGTACAGGTACTCAGAAAAGGACTATAGCACAAAGAATAGAATGTCTTCGAGAAAGTCTGGTTTAATATGTACCCAGGTACATGTACCATTGGCTGGAAAAGACATCTGTATCTCCTACAGATATTTTCATTTTTAGAGAAGCCAAGTTATCTTTTGAGTGAAAAATACCTAATATTTAATCCCTTCAACAATTTATTTTTGACAGATACAACTTTTTTTAGGATTTAAATTTTGAGTATCTGTAAATTTCAGCTATAATGAAGTTCAGTCTTCACTTTCAGTTTAGTTGAGTAAGATTCAAAGCCTATATATTTCATTTGTGCATGGATAAATTTTAACAGAAGACTTAAAAGCTGCTATTAAGTAAAAGTTTACATTATAAAGTAACATTTACATGTATTTTCCAGGAGAAGCCATGAGAGAGGATGTGTCTAAAAGCAGGAAATGTCAAGAACTGCTAAACAGTGTTGAATTTTTTTCACATGTAAGTAGAATTACCTGGAAAGTTCTGTAACTTAACAGCTGGTTACAGCTGCCAGTTGCTGACGTACCTGCACTTACTGCTTTAGTCAGCATTTTTTAAACTGCCTATAAAGAGGCATACTATGCCTACTTACTTTAATTGAGCTGTGTAGGATGAGAGCCCAGTCACAAAATTAGCTCCTGATCTCCTTTTCCGTAGACAAGGAAAATTCTTATATTTTGTGGTAATTTCTCATTAAAGAATTTTATCTAGTTTTCGTAGTGTTTGCCTGGTTTAAGAGCATCAAAATTATTTGCTCTGTTACCCCGCCAATTCTGGCACTGGTGCTCTGGTGGAGCAAGCACTTGTCAGGTTTTGTTCTTGAAAGATTTCTGGAGGCTGGATTTTTGTGAACATGTACATTTCTAGCACTGTGTTTCATACAGATGTACCATTGTCATTTTCTGCATAGACTATAGCTGGATACCATAAAGATCTAGTGGGAGAAAACAGAAATAATCTTTCATGCTGATGTTTTCTACTGCTAGCAGAAAAATGTCCTAACCAAATATTTCCAACTGTTTGGCCTGGAAAATGCAACCTCTCCTAGTCTGTTTTTTCCTACTATTTTAAAAACATCCTTAATCTGCCCCAGCCACCCGGGCCTTCAGCTTCCTGCCAGGACAGCCACATTCCCCACAGGGTACCCATGGGGGCATCTGAGGAGAACAGAGCAAAGGAGTTAAACCCTCTTTTGGCAGTCTCAGACCTATTGATCATTGCAGACTATGGAAGAATTTTTCAACTAGTTTCTCTAAGTCTAGGTCATCTGCAACCATGATACATTCCCAGTTCAGGGTGAGAACAACTCACTTTATGTGGCGGAAAGGAGGGAAATTGGGGTGTTTACTTCACGTTAGCTTTCATTAATCTGATTCACTTCAGGTACTTGTATTTTTTGGTTTGTTTTGTTATTTATTTAGCATGAGCTTTCTCTTTTGATTTATGTTCTCACCGGTAGTCTAGAGTATTTGGTAGACAGTCTTAGTGGTATTTCTGAAGTAGAAACAGTAACCATGGCAGCTTGACAGAGGCTGGTATGAATTCTTTCACTTAGGCAATTGTTTTTTCCTGTCTGAATAATGTCCAGAATTGTTAAGGGCTAAATAATTTGGCAGAGTGGGTAAGGAGTTAAATTTCAATACCATCCTTGCCTTGTTTCTTTTTTCAGGCTTTCTAGGTCTACTTAGGCTAACTGATAATACAATTTCTTGCTATCCCTTTGTGTCTTTGTTTAGATATAATCTGCATAGGTGTGCTGCAATGTTATTTCTGTGATCTCTGGATATCAGTATCTAGACTTTCCTTACTATTCCAGCCAGCTTGTTGGAGTACCTCTTATCTGGACTTCAGAGCTGCATCACATATAACTCAACAGAAAAAAAAAAAATAGAACTCACATGAGCTCTTCAGCAGCGGCTTCACTCATGTTATTATTCAGATAGGTACTGTGAGAACCTGTTAGTTTTGTGGCCTGAGACATACATGTCATTCCTATTTGCAGGGAGTGAATGTTGTCCAGAATATCCATTCCAGAGTTTGAATTTGTATTGTCAGTTTAGGTGGCTTATTAAGCTTCTTCAGTTAAGATAAAAACTATCTGTATCTTTTTTTTGCTTTCATGGTGTTCAGATGGAGTTACTAGGAGGTCTGGGAATTGTGTGGGAATGAGTGTGGCCTTTTAATCTCCCATTTCCAGTTATCTTTTCTTTGCTGATGAGTCAGACTGGCCTCTCCCGCTGTTAATGTTAGAAACTTTACTGTCATCAGTCATGTCTCGCTATTTTTAATTCCTTCTCCTGGGCCCAACTTGTGAACATTGCTTGAAAGAATTATTATTCCTTCCAAAAGAGTCTTTCTTTCGAGGGCAAGTGTTGAAACTTGATCTGTGCTGACTATGCTAACATCAGATTTGTATATTTGACTAGTAAAACTACGGATTGTTCTTTTTCTTTGAATCGTAAGATCTAATGCCAGCACTCTCATTCTCTTAAATTTCCAGCCTCAGCAGAGAGCTTATGCTAGAAGCTGCATTCTTTTTCAGAAACAGTGTTTCATTTGCCTTTCAAGTAACCTCCAGGCTTGAATTTACTGCTGGTGGTGCCTTTTAAGGAGTAACACCAGAATATCTGTTGGACTCTAGGACACCAGAGTCTGTATTCTATCAGTTTAGGTTGATAAATTAATCTTGTACTACTATAAGCATGTGGTTGAACATAATTCAGTATTGACATGTAGCTGTCTTACTATATCAGCATTTAATAATCCTGTCTTATGTAGAGTTTAGAGAAACAGGATCAGTATTGCTACCATTGGAACAGTTTGTACTTCTTGTAAAGCTTTTTCCCAAAATAAGTTTAACCATAGTGTAAATCTGTGTTCAGATTACACTCTGGTAGTTGTCTTGTGCATGACGGTAGAGTGACCCCAGTGCATGCACATGTGGTTGTAATCCTCGTATTTTACTGCCCCAGTGATAGGTCTTTATGTGCTTTAGGAGCTATGTTCTGGAATGCATAGACACCAATGAGTTTTCTGACACAGTAACTGGTGTGAAAGAACAGATACAGAAGAGTGACTCGGCGATCAACGTGATAATCATTATATTCAATGGGAACAATCCAGAGAAAAGTTGTAGATCACTGTTGTAATTAATACTTCCTAACTGAAGCAGTATTAAATTTGTCCTTTCTTTGTCTGTCTAGGGTTACCAGGCATGACATCATTTTAGAGTCATAACATCTGGTGGTATCAGCTCTAGACAGCTGAGCTGGCCAAAGGAGTAAAAGCACAGAGTACAGAACAGGTACATGGAATAATTGTGGGGTTTTCAGAGATCCAGTGATTATGGCAGTAGCTTGAATTATTGGGCTATTATTGCCTGCCTTGCTACAAACTTCTGATATTTCTTGCATAATCAGTCTGGCTCAGTCCCCCTCCCTAAAATGAGGCTAATAACTCTTCCTTATTTTACTTGTTGGAGAAAAAAAGAAATATAGTGAGTACTGTGATCGTTTAAAATGTGTGAGTAGGAGGACAATGCAGACACTAAAGACTAAATAATTATTTCCTAGGAACAAGATGTTTCCTTGGGAAGCCAAAGATAGATGAGTCATTCAAGGTCAGGCTTGATGGGGCTCTGAGCAGCCTGACCTAGGTAGAGATGTCCCTACTCGAGTAGGGAGGTTGGACCAGATGACCTCTAGAGGTCCCTTCCAGCCTAAAATATTCTATGATTCTATGACAACATAATAAGTTCTCCATCATTGATTTTGTAAACAATCCTTTTACTAGTAAGTTCTGCTAATGAATGTATTCTCACAAACAGTTCACAGCGTCTATCAAGAACAGAGCATTAGCGATGAAGAATCCCTCATATTACAAAGTGTTACAAAATTTTATTAGCTATATCCAGTAATCACATTAATAGTGTTTAATAAACTCTCTTGTGCAGTTAGGCCATAAGAAAATATGATGTAGATTTTTCTTTAATGTTGATCAAGATGGACACTTGTAAAATTAACCAAATACCAGGCTATAATATGAGAAATAAAATCATAGCCTCCCTTACAAAGCAGAGTTCAGAGCATAACAGGCAAGTATTTTCATTTTGTCTTTCTAATTTTTTTTTCTCTTTTAGCAATTTGGTGAGTTTGTGTTGTGTGCATGGAAGGTATATGTAGAAGAGGAGAAGTAGATCAGTTTGCATAGCACTTTTTTGTCCTGCTGTGGCTTGCTTTAAGGCATGCAAACTCTGCCTGCCTCAGCAGTAGTAAAACACCAAATTCTTTTCACTAACAGTTTCCTCACAGCTTCCCTATGGGGAAATACAGGCACTGAGGCCTGCACGGAGGGATAGCAGGGTGGTCAGGGTGGTCTAATCCCACTGACATGTTTATATGGTCTGCTAAAGTACCATAAACTAGGAAGTGTCACACGTTTTGGATGGATCTGTTCTTTCCTATCCAATCCACCTTTTCTTCTCTTCAGATCTGTATTAAAAGGACTGAATAAGGAACAAATCTTTTGTGTTAAAAGAGATAAATCTAGAACAGAATTTTGGAACAAAATGTCATGAAGTTGATCATGTGATATTTAGTCTTTGCTAGTAGTCATTGTTTTAGATGAATTATCATGTGATATCCTGCTATTACTCAGTTTTCCGTAGTTTCAGACTATCAGCAATCTTACACAAATTGAATACATTTATCCTCTGGGTACTCCTGACATGTTCTAACAGCTGTTGGAAGACAGGTTTTTACCCTTAATCTTTTCACTTGGAACTCTCATAGCAAGCTGACTCAAAACAAGTCAGAGCTGTATTTTTTTTTTTCCAATCACATCCTTAGAGAGAACTTTATCTTGTTTGGGAGGTTAGTGTGTATTTCTGGCATCAATGAGCCCAAGAATAGCACAGTCTTATCTTCTGCTGTGTAATTATAATTATTACGTTAAAAGTATTGTACAGACCTGGAGTTTCAGAAACATGCTTTTAGTGAGCACTCAACATTCAGCTTCCATGAAAAGGTTGACTTTCTTGACATTATGTCAATTGATTTCATTTGCCTCGGTCCAGTTCCTACCCTAAATGCAAATTTTTCTCAAACCCTTCAAAATTTGAATGAGCTGGTATCTCTGATTTTAAATCTTTGTTTCAAGTAAAGCTGTTTTTCAAGCAATGTTGTTTCTCTCACCTCAAAGAAATAGGTTATATGAGATGTAGGAAGATGTCTTCAAGTGAGGAACTTAGTTACTTTCCTAAGTATTATACGTCCTTAGTGTAGAAACAGTTCAGAACTCTCTGATGGTAGCTCTTCAGCAACTAGGACGCTCCTGCCCAAGGTCTAGAAAGATGCCCCATTTAGAATATGTACCTGGAAGAATAAACATGAAGAGTTTACTATATATATATATAATTATACAGGTAGCGAATAGGTTTCTTTAAACTGACAAGGCTTTTAAAAACTTCCAGTTCTTTTTGGAGGATCCTCTGAAACTAGCTAGAGTAGCTCAAAGGAATTGGAATAATGAAAATTCCTCCTTTGCAATATTTGTATAGACACGTAGTGCACGCACATACACATGAATCCAAGCACTTTAGTAAAATGGTTAAGTCCTCTTGCCATTTCATGCAGAGAGAAATTTTGTGATTACTTTTGAAGGAGAAACCAGCAAAATGGACAGAGTTAGAACCCAGTGTTGTTGCAGTATGTCTGAGCTCTGTTGTTCTGAATATTCTCACTCCCTTCAAAATGCTTTGTGCCTCTTGGTACTATATGTGCAAATAAATATTTGCCTTACATTTCTTCTTAATGTCCTGTAGGTAAATCAGTATTTGCTCATGCTTCTTCGCTCTCTTTCATCCTGCCTAATCATGCTTTTACTTTGTACTTTACAGGCCCTCCCTCCCAGGTTTTCACTCAGCTTTTCACAGGCCCTTACCTTTTGCTCACCTTCCCTAACATGTGATGGGTTTACTTTCTTGGAACAGTTTTTAAATGCACTCATTGTGTCTTCTGTTCCTGGAAACTGCTTGTTTCTTATTAGCAGATGCCTAAAGCCACTGACATTAGGATCTTGGGCTTGTAATGAAATGAGATTGCTGCTGTGCAGAGGCGGGGCGGGGGGGGAAGTGGAAAATTCCTCGCAGTGCCTCCCTTGGAAAGGCAGCCCTCTCATAATGAATTAGTGAGAGAAGTCTTCATGGTGATGGATGAGCACCAGTGGGTTGGCAGGAGACAGTTGAAGGCAACGGGAGTTATTCTCTAATTACTCTTTTCTGACAAGGAAGAATAACTGACATGTAGGGCTGTGCTTCAGCCTACTGTCTCTTGCTCACTGCTCGTCACAAGAGCACCAACATCCCTCACGGACTGAGGCTACTCTTGGGTTATCACTTCCTGAGACAGTTGTGTGAACTGTCACCTCCCGTCATTGCAAAGACAAGGCAGCTGCTTTTTTTTTCCTGCCTTTTTTTTTTTTTTTTTTTTTTTTTTTTA
>JAVSBS010000884.1:41527-58039 GCA_033124195.1 Coracias cyanogaster | reverse complement strand
CTGGAGGCCACTTCCTCCTGTCCTATCCCTTGGTACTTTTGAGAAGATACCAGCACCCACCTCTCTACAATCTCCGTTAAGGTAGTTGTAGAGAGCAAGAAGGTCTCCCCTGAGCCTCCTTTTCTTCAGATGAAATAACCCGGGTCCTTCCGCCACATCTCAATGAACCGTAGTGTGGCTGGAAAGGGCCAGGCATGGGGCTTGCAGCTCAGAAAGCTGCCGAGAGAGGAAAAGAGGCATAAAATCAATACCTGACCCCCACGAACAGCTCCTTGCTAGGTCTGGGGACCTGAAGTTAAGCAGGACAGGCTCATCGATCACATTCAGCATTGCCTAGGGCACGTCTTCACTGTGGCCGTGGGCATGGGCAGAGATAGGCCAGTCCCTTCGTTATTGAGCAAGGGCAGCCCCAGAGGGATAACGCGGAGCTGGAGACATGCTGGAAGAGCAGGACCTAAACTGCCTGCAGGTCTGCAGGTTGCTAGGGGCACAGAGGCTGTTTGGGGAGGTGTTGCACATCTTCCCTGGCCTCTGCACCCTCCTTTCACAGCATCCCCCCAGACCAAGGTTGGGAAGAGCCTCGGCACAGGCACATGGCCTCGGCACAGGCAGCTGCAGGTTCAGCGTCCCCTCAGCCTTACCCTGGCTCCAGCTTGCTGGGGAGGCTGCACAGCAGGGGGACCTTGGTCTGCCCCAGCCTGGTCTTGTGCTGCTAGCTCCAGCTCCGGCTCTGTGCCTGACCTGTGCGATGTTAATCACCTCTGAGCTGGGTGAGCAGGGGCAGGGCAGGGAAAAAAATCTGCATGACACTCCTCTGCTGTAGTGTTACATGCTAGATACTGCAGTGACAGCGCGCCTCGCGTCTTTTCCCCCACACCATGTTCAATGTGTACCTTTCAACTGACAAACCCTGTCCCTGCTGGGGTCTAGTTCTTGTGTTTGCTTACGCTTGGAAATGGGTACTTGTGTCAGCAGTGAAATGACTCATGCAGAAATGAGACTTGAGGCCCAGATGCTCAGCTTTTCCCAGGGAAGATGGTAGAGGTGCGTGTCTGTCGGCTTTTCTGCCCGTGGCGATGTCGCAATGATTTTACACAGGTTAGCAGGGGCACCCGGACCTGAAAACCACACCATGATGTTACGGCACAGTGCAGTGTTACTTGTCCCCAGGTAGGGCCCATTTGGGCTGCCCCTGTACCCTCCATGGTGCTCAAACCTCAGGCACTGCCCACACCAGGGTGTGCAGGCAGCCAGGGAGGTCTCTGTTCTCCAGCCATGCAGAGTGAGAGGAAGGAGCTGGATGCACTAGGCCGGCAGGAAGACTCTTGGTGAGCAGGAGGCTCAGGGCTGTAGGCAACAGTGAACTGCGGGCAAGTCCTGAGCTGCTGGCATGATGGAGTACTGGCAGGATGACATGGGCAAAGCGCACCCCGTGAGGCAGGGTGTTCCTACCTCTCTGCATGCCCTGGGAAGACCACGTTTCAGGTCCAGGGGACAGCTGCAGGCACCTGCACTCCAGAAGAAAGCAAGTGTGGGGACAGGCTCTGAAAACAGCATAGGAAGGGGGATCTGTCTGGCAGGAGACTGTCAACCCGACAATGGAGGCAGGTGAGATGAAGAGTAAATGAGACAGAAAGAAGGGAAACATGAGAATTATGGAATTGCACTGAAGATGACCTGGTGGCTAAAGTGGGATCCTCTTCTCTCACTGCGCTGTGGCAGAGGCCTGTGGGACCAGCCAAAGGAAAAGTCCTCCCTACTGGCAGCAAACCTCTTCCTTCTCCAGTGAAGAGATTAAAGAAGGAGTCGGGAAAGATGGGAAATAGAGTCTTTTCCCTGCCTGCCTGGGAACACAAACCTCCACCGCTCCCTGTGTGCTGGGATGTGGAGGCAGCGAGAGGGCTGGTGCTGCCTGCTGCCGACCCACTCTCCTTCCTCCGGCAGAGCTCGGGGCTGTGGCCAGCGGGGCTGTGGCCACGGGGCTGCGGGTCTGGCGAGCGGCAGAGCCTTGCTGTGCCGGGATCTTGCATCGCTGTGCCTCCCTGCCCCCAGCTCCGGTCCCCCCCATCCTGCCCCAGCTGCAGCCGGGCAGGAGGGCGGGAGGGGACCCGAGCAAGACGGTCACCCACGTCTCGCCTGCCCGGGTGGACCGAATCACAGCCCGGCTTACCGCCTGCAGAGTCGGGCTTTGCTAAGCCCGGCTCCTCGCCGCTAGGACTCACCTCTCCCCGCTTGTTCCGACGCCGGGCCCGGGCCAGGCCAGCAGAGGGCAAGCGAGGGCCGCGCATCGCATCGCTCCGAAACCGGCCTGCATCCTCCCCGCCCCCGCCGGGCATCGCCCCTCCACCGGCCCTCATCTTCCTCCCCAAGCCCGGCATTGCCCCTCCACCACCCGGCATCCTTCCCCTGGGCCGGGCATCATCCCCTCGGCTGCCCTGCATCTTCTCTCCCGTGCCGGGCATGACCCTCCGCCACCGGGCATGGTACCCCGCCGCTGCCAGGGCCGGGGGCTGCCGGTGTCGCGCAGAACCTGAGCTGCAGGTGGGCCGGAGCCTTCTGCAGATCAAAAACAAAGGCCAAACAAGCCCTGTGCAGGGCTGGAGCAGCTGAGAGAGTGCGCCAAGGAGAGGAGGTGGGACGTGGATTGTGGAGAGGGTGCGAGTTGGGGTTGCCAGGGAAGTTGTGGATGTCCCGTCATTGAAAGTGTCAGGCTGGAAGAGGCTCTGAGCAACCTGATTTAGTGAAAGCTAAATTTCAGTGTGGTTGGAACTAGATGCTCTTTAAAGGTCCCTTCAACCCAAACCATTCTGTGACTCTATGTCTGCCCCAGCTACCACAGTGCTGGAGCCACAGCTTTGGCTCCAACAGCATGTGGATGTCCATGTCCCTCCAGCAATCCCTAGTTACATGAGAAGCCTGGCTGGTAGCAGGTATTGTGCCTACACATGGCATGAGGAGCAGGAACAGGACCTTGCAGGGAGCAGAGCCTCCTGCAGACACTAGGGTGACAGGAACCACACAGTGCACTCACCCTCTCCTCCCAGCCCTCACAAATCTGTCTGGTGAGCATTGGGTACCCAGTTCATGGTGATGTTGGCATGCTGAGGGTCACCCAGCAGAGTCTCGGCAGTCTGAATCCTACTACAGTGACTGTTCCATCCCTGCTGATGTCCTCAGCATCCCACAGTTTGCCAAACTAGATTCTCACCTCTCTCTCTGGCTCCTGCAAAGAGGGAACTTGCAGGGAACAGTGAAAACATGGAACAAGGAAACAGCTTCTGCCCTTCTCAGCTGAGCTGTCACTGATGTGAGGTCTATGGACACCAGTCCCAGGAATTCCCCCTAAGGTGGCCACCATCTCTAACATAATGGTTGGGTCCCAGGATGTGGGGGACAAACCAGTGTGAAAACAGCAGCACTGAGGTTGTGGTGACACAGTCCCCCAGCTCAGCACCACCCTGGAGCAGCCAGGGCAGGCGGCTCAGCATCACAGCTCACATCCATGGTAGTCCTTGTGTTTTCTGGTGAGGAAAACAACTTCCAGTCCATCCCTGGGACAACTCCTGCTTTGCGTCACTTCAGGATCTTCAAGCCATTCACCCTTTAGCCCCATTGCCTTGGTCATCCAGCCTGTTCTCAGCACTTTGCTGACAATTGCTGGCCTCACTCTCCCCCATCATCCAACCTGGCCCCATGCAAAGCAAACACTGGCCCTGCACTTGCTCTCCCTCTGGAATCTGCATCTGAGCTGCTGGGGCTTTGGAGCTTTGTGACTTGGCCTGCTGGTTCTCCAAATGAACAAGTGTCCCTGAGAGAGACAGGCAGGCTGCAGGACACCTGTGGCATCAGACTTACAGTGTCTTGAGGTTCCCCTGTCCATGGCCTGGATCTCTTCTGCCTCATCACCTGATGGTTTAGCCCTTTTTTTATCCACGTGCCTGCTGCTGGAGTGAGGGGCGAAATGTTTTGTGCAACAAGGCTGAGAGCAGCAAACAGCCTTTCTCCTGGGACTCGTGGCCAGCTGGCGTCTCCTCCTCCTTCAGCATCTGCCAGCCGGCTGGGCCAGCACTTCTGCAACCTGCTGCCCTGAAGCAACAGGATGTGGGTAACCAGGGGTCCTCTGGGAGTGGGCGCTGCTGGGCGGCAGCCATGAATGCAACGGGTGAGCACCATGCTGGCACTTTGCCCTTGTCCCCACCTCCAGTACCCTCTTCAGTCCTTGTGTCCGTTGCGAGGGCATCTACAGAAAGGACGTTCCCCAGGCCAAGCTGGAAGATGTGGGAGCTGCAGCGCTGTGAACAGGACCCCAGTGAGCGACAGGATCCAGGTCCAGGTTTTCGGCTGTCTCCACCGCCTCACACAAATGCTGATTAAATTAGTTTCACCTTTTTCCTGCTCTGCTTGCAGGTGGCCTGGGGATGGGGGGGAGGACAGACCCTACTGGGAAAGCCGAGAGGCAGCTGTGCTGGGCAGCTTCCTGCGGTCGAATTGTCCCATTTCTCCCGGCCCCCCCACCAAAAATCAGAGGCCCAGGTCGGCCCCGGTGCCGCAGCGCTTGAAATGACCCGGCAGCACGGGATGGAGCAGGGACTCCCTCCCGCTCCCTAACAGAAGGCTGCTCCCTGCCCGGTAAATCCCTCGCGTCTTCTGCTTTTCGAAGCAGGGGGAGAATTATCGGCCGCCTTCCTTGCGACCCCGGCTCAGCCCTCGGCGGCGGCCCCGGAGCCACCGGCAGCGATGGACCCGCTCCGGGCAAAGCAAATTCCCGCAGCCGTGGTGGGGCTGGCCCGGCGGCAGGTGGGAGCCGCGGCCACCGGGACCTCCGCGACGCAGACCCGGCGGGGAGTGCTGCCCGGCGGCGGGGCAGCCCGGGCTCGCCGCTCCCCGCCTGGCTCCCGGCCCCTTCCCGCTCCGCTCCGCTCCGGTGCCGGCGGGGCGGCGGCGGGAGGCGGGGGCAGGGCTGGCAGCGCCGCGGCGGGCGGTGCACACACGCACACACACCTCCCTGCATGTGATTAAATGCCTCGAAATCTGCTTCTGATTTCCTCGGGGAGGTGACTTTTCCCTTCTTTTCAACCCGGGATTTATTGGAGCCTTTTTTACTCCGCTTCCAGGCAGTGCTTGGGGTTCAGTTTCTCCACTTCTTGCTTTTCCTTTTTGTTGTTGTTGTTGGGGTTTTTTTGTTCGTTTGTTTGTTTTTCCCTTTCCTCTCCTTTTCTCCCTTCCCTGCCGCCTCCCTCTCCCTCCCTCCCTCCCTTCCTCCCGCCGCCGGAGCAGCCGCGGGCGGTGCGGCGGAGCGGGCGGGAGCGCGGCCGGCTGCGGGCACGGCGCTGGGGAGCCGCCCGCACCGCCGGGAGCAGCGCTCCCGCTTTCCACTATTTCCCCTCATTTTGCTTTCCCTTTTTTTCCCCCCACTTCCTTGGCAATTTGTTATTATTGTGCTTTTTTCTTTTGCTTTTTTTTTTTGTGTGTGTGTGTGTTGCGATCAGCCAAGGGCAGGCGGAGCTGCCCCCCGCCCCGCCGCCCGCCCGGTTGCTGGTTGCTGCAGCGGCCCCGGCTCCTTTCGCCGCCTCGCCTCGCCCCGGACCTGCCGCCCGGACCGGCCCCGCTACCTGCCCGGCCGCGGTAAGCTGCTCCTCCAACTTCCCGGCGCTGCCGGCCCCGGCCGCGCAGCTCCCTGCTCTCCTCCCTCGCTACCCGTTATTCCTCCCTCTTCCCCCGCTCCTCACCCTCCCTTTATTTCCCTTTCCATCCTTTCAGCGCTGAAAGCGGGACCTCTCCGCGGCGGGGCCGGGGCTGCTGCCGGCCCCGAGCAGCTCCGGCCGCCGCCGCTCCGCGCTTTGTCCCGGCCCGGCCCGGCCGCGCTGGGCTCGCTGCCGCCGCCCCGGCAGAGCCAGCGGCGGGGCGCGGGGATGCTCGGCGCTGTACAAAGCCTGGCGATGTCTCGGCGCCCCCCTCGCCGCGGGTCCCGGAGCCTCCCGAGGCGCCGGGCCCGGGTGCGGGAGCGCTGCCAGGCCGCTGCCCGCGGTGCCAGCTGCGGCGGGGCAGGCACGGGGCACACACGTGCTGTGCCCTGCCCGCAGCTCCCCCTGAGGCCTTGGTCCTCTCGGAAGGTCTCCGCCAGCGCTGGGTGCCTTAGCAGGGTGGATTCGCCCTTGCCACCAGCCCAGGCTTGGAGCCATCACTGGCCCCTTCCCAGTGCGGCTGCCTCAGAGAGGTTCCTCTGCCGGGCAGCTGGAGGCCGGGTGTCCTCTGGAGCAGCTCTCGCAGGCTGTGCTGGGCTGTGCTGGGTGGGACCGCTCGGCACCCAGACCACAGCCAGGGTGAGGGCCGGTGGTCCTGGCCAGGACATGTGCAAGCTGGTGGTGGCGCAGGGAGAATGGAAACTGGGCGGCTGTGTTTGGTGGGTTTGCTTTTGCTTCTCTGTCTTGGAGCTGCTGAACCCTCGTTTCTTCAAGGCTCTGTCCTTCCCACAGCTTCCCCGGCCTGCTGGAGAGTGGGTGGGTGGAAATACTTATCTTGGGACAAGGAGTAACTGCGTGATGGGGGACGTGGTGCTCGTCAGTCTGCTGCTTCGCACCGAGCAGGGGGTGTGGAAGGCCCTGTGGGCAGCATGGTGGTCCTGCTGGCTTGTCTCTCAGCCAGGCAGCACTCGTGCATGGGTTCCCCTCTCTTAGGTGAGCTGACCCCATGAACGTGAGGGATGTAAGCTGGGCAAAGCATCCTCACCTCCATCTGTATCATTTGTGTTGGACCTGTAGTTGGGCTGAGATGATACTGGGTGTAGACCTAGATGTGAAAACCTTGGACCACTGGAAATTACACAGGTCCTTCTTCCCTGGCCAAGTTTGCTGTTGGCTGCTCTCAAAGCCAGGAGGGGCTGGAGCTCCCTGTAACCAGTGCAGCAGGTATGTGGCTTGAGCAGTGCTCCAAAAACACTCTCCAAGGCGTTTTGATGGATGGAGGGCAACTTTTTTTTTTTTTTTCTGCAGTATCCCATTTATAAAACAGAGGGAGCTGCTGTGCTTTTCTGACCACCTGGCTAGAGCGAGCTGGTGAGGGGACAGGAGGTCCGGCAGTCCAAGCACAGGGTGGGCTGCGAGGATCCAAACATCCCTTCCTCCTCTGCCTGCATGTGGAAGGAGGAAGGAGCGTCAGGGAAGAGGGCAGGTGTAATGCTGGGCTGGGAAGGAGCCGAAGTGAGTCTGTGACCTGGGGAGGAAGCCAGGCCTAGGATGCAGCTGAGCACAGTGTGGCCTGAAGCGAGGAGCACACCAGAAGTGGAAGCTGCTGGGAGTGTAGGCTGAGGAGCGTTGCTGCTGCTCCCCAGGCACCAGGAGTCTTCAGCCTGGGCCAGCTAGAACAGAGGTCCCACCCTGAGTGGTGGAGGGTCTGAGCAGGGTTTCCCAGCCTTGAAAGAGGTATCAGCTCAGACCTTGGGGCATGTGCTGAGATGTCTTCATCTTCCTTCAGCAGGGAAGCAGCCACTGTGCCAAGGGTGTCCACAGCACCTCTGCCTCCTGTTCCCACACCCTGTTAGTCAGGCCGTGCTCCATAAGGAAGCAATTATTTTGTGCCCCTATGAGCCCCTCCCTGAGCCTGCGCAGGACACTTGCGCTCAGTATGGAAACGCAACAGATTTTCCATATTCCGCTTTGCCCCGTGATGTTTAAAAACATACGTGACGGTCTCTTCCAAATGCTGCAGACTTGGCTGGCACTCAAGCAATAACAGGCTGTGTGACACCAGGGGCATGAAATATCATACCAATAGCTAGAGAAGGGGGGAAGAAAAAAATGAGATGTCAAAGTGCAGCATGTTTCCGGCCCCGTTGTCATGAGCCATCCTCTATTCGATGTGAGAGAACTTTCAAAGCTGGCCAAACGTTGTCATTTCTGAATACCATTTTAAATATTAATCCAGACTATTTTCAACATCTGTGCCCGGCATGTTGTGAAAAGGCAACAAGGGACGTTATGGAAACCAGATCACTTTATTCCCATATGGAGTGGAAAGGGGTTGAAGTGATGAGGGCTGCTGGGCCAGGGCCGCGCGTGTCCTGTGCATCC
Source organism: Coracias cyanogaster (assembly GCA_033124195.1). Classification (NCBI taxonomy): domain Eukaryota; kingdom Metazoa; phylum Chordata; class Aves; order Coraciiformes; family Coraciidae; genus Coracias; species Coracias cyanogaster. Next base: position 49,970 of record JAVSBS010000884.1, on the reverse strand, counting down.
GGGAAGAAAACCCTCCGCACCCTGAGGGAAGCTCCCGGGAGCACACGATGGAGCCGAGTAGTGTGGCAGGAGTAGGAGAAGGGGTTCAGGGAGCTGGGGTGGGAGCAGAGCTGGGTGAAGCAACAAGTTGAGCAGTAGTAGAAGTTGCCAAATAGGGTAGCATCAAGGCAGCCGTGCTTTCCGCTCCTGTGAGGCTTCAGATGCCTCCTTGAGCTGCTGTTGCTTTGGGAGAATGAGGAGCACATCTCCCGCTTGCACCAGCCGGAGGATGAAAGTGTTTTGCAGCAAAATGGATTCACCTCCACAGCATGTGGGTGATGCTGTGCTTAAATCTCCCTTCCTTGGAGCAGGACCACCTTTACCCAGGGCTGCTGGTGCACAGGGGTCCCAGCAGACCACCCATCCTGGACGTTGGCCCCTCCTTCCCTTGGTCAGCATGGCTTAGAGGTTACAGAAACAGGCGAGCAGGGATGCATCCAAGCATCCAATCTTTGACAGCTCTGTGCATATGCTGGAGTAGCCTGAGGACTGTTTACTTCGTGGTGGCTTCCTTTTTTTTTTTTTTTTTTTTTTTGTGAAGTAGTGGGAAAAAGACAGGCAGTGAAAAAAGTCAAGCAGCCCTACTACCTGTGCTGCACATTAAAGTTGTGCAATAAACGGGCACGGTAGCAAGCAATCTAAACATATGGGTCTTAGGAATTTATTATACTGAACCTCAAGGTATCCTGTTTTTCTGGTGGTCATCTGGTGAATGCCAAAAGAAGATAGGAACCTCAGCCTTCCTTCACTTTCTGCTTTATTCAAACTTCTTTTCCTTTTGTCTCTTCCCTGTGATACTCCTCCATGTGAGTCCAGATCTGACTGAATCCTCTTAAGCTTGCGGTAGGACAGACCTCATGTGCTCAGCAAACTTGATGAGAATTTGAAGTACTTAAAGCTGAATAAATACTGTACTCACTGTGACAGATTGGTCACTGTGATGCTATGTTACAGAATGGAATTTTAGTGTTTTGGCTTATGGAAATTTTGATGGTTACAGAGCCCTAAACGTTTTTTTGCCTTTGGGTCTTGTGCAAACACAAACGACTACGCAAACTCTGTACTCCTAATTTTTATACCTTACCTGCATATATGTGTGTGTGTCCAAGGAGGGAGAGGGCATGCCAAAGTGCACAAGGGGAAGCAATTGTCCAGAAAAACTAACTTGGAAAAGCAAGGGCAACTCTTCTCCCAGGGATGGAGAGGTCCCCTGAGGATGCAGAGAGTGCAGGCCTGGCTCTCCTGCAACCTTTACGAAGCCAGCTTTCCATTGCAACTCCAACCCTTTTTCTTCAATTTCCATAACAAGTGGTCCCCAGCCAGGCTTTTCACACTCCAAGGTAACAGGATTAAATTTGCCAAGAGTACTGAGAAACCTTTAGCTGGTACGTGTAGTGCAGTGCACATATCTGTTTGTTTCTCTATAAATGATACTATATGCATGCACATAGTCAAGAGGAAGTCCCTAAAAATTAGGTGAGGTCAGCCTAAGAAAATAGGAAGAGGCATAGTCCTTTAACTGTTCATTTCTTTAAGTATTTATAAGGAACTGACAACTGAACCCAGAATAAATGCGGGAACTGGAGCTTAAATCCATTGTGAAACATGCTGAAACAGGTAAGAGTTTCTGAACATTTCAGAACTATTGTTAACTTCAGTTAGGAGCTTAGAAAGATCACCGCAGAACTGCGAGGGGAAGATGATAGCGTGCCAAGAAGTTCTTACCTATCTACGAGCAGTGCTAACAGTGTTAGGAATGGTATATTCCCTTCCTGGCCCTTTGTCACTAGCACATGGGACCCTAATTTCTTTCTATGACATTCAACTACTACTGTAGTTGAAGCAATAAAAGCATTTAATAGTTCTGAGTTACAAGTTACATAAGAACACGTCCAGCGATTTTTCTCTGATATTGGCTTGGTGTTTTCAGGATTTTGGAGTCTTTTTAGCACGGGCAAACATGTATTGTGAGAACAAAATTATGCTGGAGAAGCCCCTAAGCATTATATCCTACACAGTTTTTGAGGGTAGTTGGTCATCCGTAGCAAACAACTTAAATGAAAGTGCAGTAGTGGATGGATCACCAGTTTGAATGGGAAGCTGGGCAGGAGGCACTGGAAGTTATTACTCAGTGTGAGGAAGTTCAAGGTGTGTTTTATTCTCTGTGTAAATTTACTTCTAAAACTTGAGTCAAGCAAACTGTCCCAGAGATCAGAAAGCAATGATTCCCAGGCTTTTACACTGAGCTACATTTAAGCCGATATTTGCTTGAGGAGCATGGAGGATTTCACCGTCTTGTAAATTTTTGCATAGCTGGCTGTCTTTACTGATGTAGGGAGCAGGTGGACAGTACTGAACACTTGCCCCAGCCTGCTGGTGGGCAAAATTGTGTGTTGACTCCATTGTTCCGCTGCATTAAGCGTTTGGGTAATCTCCACTGCACAGCTGTTTACTTGCTGTAGTGTTGTGCTGTCCTGCTGCAAAGCCTCACCTGTTCATGTTGTACAATATTTTGATGGAATATTACAGCATTGGACTCCTGCAGTTTTGTGCAGAAAAATATCAGACTTCTGTCTGTGCTACTGGGCATGAATCAGGTTAAGTAAAGGTTATTTCATGCAACAGAAACCACTTGTAACGCGGCAAGTTTTTAGAGGTCTTCAGTTACTTACACAAAGGACTTGCAAAAATCTGAACCCTTTGTTACATGTCTAAATGGGACCCAAGTTCCTGAAAATCTGACCTCCACAATCACTGCTAAACACTTAAAAATTTGGTCTTGAGCTTGGAAAATTTCTTCTCATAAGGGTCAGGATTTACATACAGTCTGTAAATGGTTTCAGTGGAAAATGCTGGCAGAGCCATCCCTCTAGTGTTAATTGTTAACCTGTTTTGTTGACCACCCATTCTGCCTGTGCAGCAGAACAAGCCTAAATGGGGCATTCATTGCCGAGGTTCGTCCTTACTGACTTCATTTAATTGATTTTTAAAAAAAAGTCTCTTGTGTCTGTTTTCCCCATGAAATCTTAGGCTGACTACAAAATCCTCTTAAAGTCTCCGCTGACCCTGTTTCAGGTTTCATTTTCAGGAGAGTGCTTTTTAATAAGAAACCTTAAGAAGTTCAAGTGTTAGCAGGCATGAGGGTTGTTTTCCTGCGGTGTTTTACTGATTCAGCAAAATACTTAATGCAGGTGATCAGACACGCTATCAGGTTGAAGATAATGTCATGACTCCTAGCTTTAAGTTAGGCATAGGCTTAAATACCTGAAATACTTTATTCTGATCTGGCAGGGATGATCAAAAGGCCAAGCTTTGCCTGAATCCAGTCAGAGACCTGAGGGTTCTCTGCTCTGTTGTTATTTTGTTTTCTGAAACCAAAATTAAAAATACCTCCTATAGCCAGAGAGACTGAATCAGGCTAAGGAACAGCAGTTAGATTCATAATAATAATGACAGTACTTTGAAGGATGGGGTAGAAATAATCAAAAACAAAACAGAGAAAGGCCACCCACCAAATATGTGATGAAGGGATGTAAACAGCCGTGAGAGTGTGCACACAGATCCTGGAGCTGCTCACGTTCGAGTAACACATTCCACTTGCAAGCAGTTGCTGTCAGAGGGAAAGGGAGCCTTTCTTGGCTGGAACTGTTGAGCTGCAGCCTACAATTGGGTAATGATTTGTTTCAGGGCCCTGCTCTATGGGAGGTACTCCTTGTGCAAAGGCTGCCTTTACTCATGGATTTAGCAGTGGTGTATCCTCCAAGGAGAAAAATTCTCCCATTAACTCTTGGCGAGGAGATGATGTTTGGCCAGAATGGTCCACATGTGCACAGCATGGTCTTTGTCATACAATACAATTTCTAATTGTTGATTGCTTTTTGGCTGATGTTGAAAGCCTGCCTGTCAATCCGCACCTAGAGTGCAAAACAGTAAGTAAGCATCCTCTCCCACCCTGGTGTAGTTCAGTGTGAGCTTCACAGAAGAGACAAGTCCTGCTGTAAGAGAGGCTCATAACCTTTGGTGATATACAACTCTCCAAAACTATAAATTATTTTCCTGAAGAATCATACTGTACAAATGGATATGAATGCACATGTACTTACTGCATTTCAAAAGTGTTTTTTTCCCCTCCCTCTTTCATTTATTATTTTTTACCACCTATTCAAGTGGCTGAGGTTTATTTTGTTTGTTGCTTTGCTTTTTTTAATAACCATGGAACTTGGGAAGCTGAGATTTCCCATACATAGGTACATCCAGTAGAAGGTTGTTCTTTCTTGCAGTCAAGCAATAACAATTCTCCCAGCGCATTTTGGAATATTTAGAAGAAAACAGTGTTTGGACCAAAAGTCATTTTATTGTAGCTTTTAAAAGTGAAGTATTAAGGAAGTTGAAATTATGTTGTTTTCATCAAGGTGATTAAAAATTTAGAAAGCTCACATCAGTGAAAACATATGAGTAAGCAGAAGACAGAGATACTGAGTAGAATAGACGTTCTACCCAGATTTGTCCATCAGTCAGTCAGAATCTTGAGACTTGGAAAAGAATTATCATTCACCGAGTGCTCAGCCAGTATATTGTGTTACCTGTTATGCCAAGTGGATAACTACTTTTTTTTAAGTGGGTACTTCCAGACATAACTATAAATGGCAAATTCTCTGAAATCAAAGGACAATTTGATTGTCCTTTGGAGAACAGAAGGAGAATCTGAATTTCATATTCCTTGCATTTCTTAGGGATTGTCCTCTCAAGGCTGGAACTCCTTTTCCTGGAAAAACTAGAGTGTAAACCTGCTGATCTCTGATACGCTGATGTCCTTGCCAGACCAGGTAACGATGTACAAGACTATTTCTGGATGTTTCCTAACACAGCTGCCCCTGTGTTACAGCAGCATGGTTGTGGATGCAGGCTATTATCCTTCTCTAAAAGCAACAAGTCTTACGTAGTTCTGCCGAAAGATCCTCTCACAAATGGTAGCTAGTAAGCGTTAAATACTGAGCAAACTGACAACGATTCTTCTACTTTTTTGGAGCACAAATTGCTACAGGGAATAGTTACTTCATTATGCCACTGTGTCCTGTAAGGTAGACCGGATTTATTTTGTGGGGAGATGGCTTAGGGTTTTTCAGAACTTGTGACTGATTAGTCAAGAGGCAAGAACAAAAAAGCAGTTCAGCACAGAACAAATTTCATTTCTGTTTCTCCAAAAAAGCCCATCTTTCTGGAGGTGTCTGTCCAGTCCCCGGCTCATACAGATTATCTGCTGGGGAAACATTACTTGTGGCCAGCTTTGACTGCGGGGTAGAGACAACCTAAAGCTGCTCAAATGTATGGTGCATGGGCTTAGCCCACAGCTTGGGCTTACAACCTGAGATGTCTTTTTCCTTTCAATTTGAAATATTTCTCAGTTGTCCTCCCTTTCCAATGCAATTGTTCTCAACACAGCACAGGACTGGGAGGGCTGGTAAGAGCTGTTGATGCTACATGAAATGAATCCCCAGGTTGCTGTCACGGTGGAGTACTTCCTCCCTCCTCCAAGGCAACTGAACAAAGCTCAGCACGCATCTCTGCGCGCACTGCGCATCTGCATATCTCTAAATACACCTGGCAAAATCTTGCGCAGCCTTAGTAAAAGTGGGAAACAGCCTTGATTTTAATAGATAAGAACAGGACTTTAGGGAATGGTTTTCCAAAGGGGGCAAGTCTGGGAAACTGGGCTGCCTAGTCACTAGAGCTGTGGCTGACTTGGCTCACGTGAATGGTTCCTGGGTTGCTGACACATGCGAAACAGCAGAGCTGTGAATGGAGAGGGCCTCAGCGACGCTGACAGATTGGCTCTACAGAGCGTCTTGTGGCAAGATCTGTTTTTGCTGAAGGCTGGAATTTGTGTGCGTGCTGTATATGGCAGCGTTTCTGTTTTGATTAGAATGAGTGTGTGGGAAGCTCTTCATACTTACAGGCTGCCTTATTAAGATACAATGATTTATAACCATAGATGTGGGGACTGTCTGGACTGTGAGGTTTTTCTCTGGGGAAATCTGAGATAGCAAGGTAAATTAACACGTTCTGTGAAGATTCATTATACAAAATTATGCTTAATTAAAAGGAGTATTTTACTGTAGCTTAATCCAAAAGATCCAGAGTCTTCAGGCTCCTAGTGGGCCTCTTGAGATATCAGCAGGGCTGGAGAATATTGGCAGTGAAGTTGGAAGTTATAGTTGGCTTTTACTGGAAGAGTTTGAACTTCAGACCTGTTCAGAGGGGAAAGAAGGGCTATGGGAAACCCGGGAGACATGCAAAGTCAAATCAAATGTTTGTGTAGGCATTCAGAACGCACTGTCAGCATGGAAGGTTTTTTACCATTGAAAAAAAAAAGTAGAAATTGTGCTCTTTCTTCAGTATTCAGAGTAGTTGCAGGTAACAGGCAGGTTGCTGAAGTCTGTCTGTTAACTACAGAAAACATGGGAGCAACTTAATATGTACAGAGAACAAAGGGATTAGTGTCAAGTGTTGCTGAGCAAATTTGTTATCCAGAAACCCTCAACTGAGTGCAAGTCTGGAATGCATCCGTTCTCCCAGTATTGCACTAGTGTAATTATTTGTTTAAGAGTTATTCACGTGTTTACTGCCTTCACTGAAGCTGGTGTTTGCTTTGCAGAGACCCACAGGTAGATCTGGCCTCTTTGCGAAATCTCAGGCACAGTCACGTGTGAATGAGGTGCACCTCTCATTCAGTGAGCCAACAGCTCAGGTTCTCAGAAGACATTCAAACAAAAGAAAGGATTATCAGATATACACTTACGTCCAGTGGACAGTCATTTAACATGACGGGTGTACACACTCATGACATATGGATATCCTGAGAAATAAGCAATTTATTTGACGTAATATAGCAGATTCTCTCTTCCAATTTCCTTGCCTCACTTTTTGCAACCATCAGCTATTTTGGCTGTGTACCAGATGTATCACTGATGGCAGCATTGTGTTGTGTTTTCATGCCTAGGGTTTTGGGGGCTAGCCAGCTTTCATATCCTGCTGTTTCCCTTACTGTCTTTGGGATTTGTGTACAACTCCTGAGCATTCAGCTTGGAGCTGAGAGGCAGGGTGCTAACTAGAAACCTGTGGGGTGCTAGTCCCCACTTTTCCCCTGACACAGATTCTGTTTTGGGCCAGTTAATTTCTCTGTTCTCCTCCCTTTTGCCACCTCTGAGGTTATAAACGTTACTCTCACTCAGCCTGTGATCAGGCCTGACAATTTCTTTACAGTTACAATTGAGCACAGGAAATGTTCTGATGTTAATGCAGCAAGCTTGATAGTGAATAGCTGCAAAAATGATTACATCTACAGTAGTAGCTCAGTCTGCTGTTGAAACAGTGGAGCAAAACTGATAGGCCTACTCAGTGAAGATCATTATGCATTTTTAGCTGATAACCAAGTCCGTCACTGTCTCCTGTTGGTAAATGCGTCTGACGAGCAGAAATGTAGATTTGGACCCAGAAGGAGAAAAATAAAATGAAGCAATTTAGGCTTTTTTTTTTTTCTGGGTGCCTCTCATTCCACATGTCCATTAGGATTTGTGGTGAGTAAAAAATTGTCCATTAGATCTGCCGCTGAATGAGCGCTGAGGTGAGATATTGAAGCTGATAGTAAAAAACATTGTTTTGGCTGGAAACTTCCATACTGAACTGCAGGAGGAGACTTGACGAGGTGCTCCAGTGTTTGACTTGTCTGTCCTTTGTGCTCTTTAATCCAAGGATAGCAGTCAATGTTTGTTCTGCATGACTTCTGTACGTTGTTAGGACTTGATTTTCTGTCATTGCTCTGATACGCTGCCACTCCTGCAATGAATTCTGCCTTTGTTACCTCCTTTTTAGGTTTCCTGGGGCTTATTATTTTTGCACCTTCTACGTGCATGCATTTGTGACGTTTCTTGAATGCATTTCAGGGAGTGTGTTCTGGTGCAAGTCAATGGGATGATACAAGAGTTTGTCATTTGATACCACAATTTTGTCAGAGCTATCTGAGCTTGAAACTCTGGTAGACTGGGCGTTAAAGAGCAACGTCAAAGTTTCCACCTGTGCTAGGAACTGATGTTTGTTTGAGCTGTGAGAATCTTATTTCTCAAGCTGTGCTGAGCTGGGAGTGTTATGCTTCACTGCCATTTCTTTTAACCACCAGTGAGACGACATGAACATGTGGATACAAAACTGGTTTGGGGAGACTGAGAGTTCATTCCTGTCTCTGCTCAATTAACTTCATTAGAACTTTGTTTCTTTTTCCAGTGTGTGCCTGATGTGACTAACTCATTAGAGCGTGTGTCATTTAGTAGACGGACGTGTTTTCCTATATGCTGATGTGAGGTCCAGCTGTGGTTAATTTTCTGGATGCTATTGTAGTTCAAATGAT
>JAVSBS010000884.1:27463-41427 GCA_033124195.1 Coracias cyanogaster | reverse complement strand
TTAATATATTATAGTTTCAAAGTATTTAGTACCAATATTTGAAAAACTTCCATTTAATTTTTTTTTCTGGGATAAACTTGTATCTATATCTCCAGCAAATGAAGGCTATGAGGACTGTCTGCTTTAGTACTGCACCAGTATCATGGTTTGTATGCAGAGAAATAGAGTATTGCTAATTCTGTGGTTTGTGTGGGGCTCCAGAACTAAACATTTACCTGTTTGTTTCAGTCCTTAAAAATATAAAACCAGTAGCTGCCATTGTAGTGGTCACAGCTTTAGATCCTGTGTATGTAGCACAGAGCTGTTAGACCCTCTTGGTGCTCTGCAACCTAAAGGGCTCATATGCAGTAGCCTGGAGAGTTCCCTGAGGTGGAGCTTCCAAAAGTGGCAATGGAATTTGTTGCTGGTCACTGGTGTGATGTTTGAGGAGTGTTTCTTGACTCTCAGATGTTCACATGCAGGCTTTCTGCTACTGCTAGCAGTTATCTTCTACACTAGGGGTCCCCTTGGAGTGCCCTCCCTCAGGGCTTAGGGATGAATCATAGAATGGTTGGAAGGGACCTTAAAGATCATCTAGTTCCAACCCCCTTGCCATGGGCAGGGACACCTCCCACTAGAAAAGGTGTAGACAGAGCATAACTCTTCATCTAACAGTGCTAACCCCTGATAACCTGGATTTCTGGGAGGAAGAGTTTACTTGTGTTTGCCAGGTGTCCGAGATTTTAACCCTCTTTCATTTTCATGCTACAGAAGGAATCCTAAAGGTATATTTTTAAAAAGAACCACATCTGAAGTCTGTTGGACAGCTTTTTGGTTATCTGAGAACACTATAAGGTACTTCCAGAAAGCAACCACTTTTTAAAAGTAGTTTGAGGATGAGAAGATGCTGCCACTGAGCTGAGTAACTGTAAGTTACTGTAAATTTATCGTGTGCTGCAGGCATTGTACCATCAAGAGGACTGATAGCTTGCATGTTGTATCGGTGACGGGTCTCTGATGAGTTCATATATTCAAAGAGCAGAAACTGGGAAACTGTATACAATGACTGACAGGCTCTTTAGTTGCCTTTTTTCTGTTTTAAAATATTCTTAATTAAATTAAGTTCTCCTGGATGAGAGACTGCAGTGCAGTGCTGACAGAGCAGCGCCCAGCGAGCAGCCCCGCTTCCTGCTGGCAAGTGGCAGCAGTGTCAAATGGCGTCCAGGTGGGAGAGAGCCGGCGCTGACCACCTGATTTCCCAAACATGAAAATAATTCATTTATTCAGCTTTTTGCTTTATTCGGGCATTAGGGTGGGAGCATGTTATAAGTACATTTCCTTTGTGGTTGTGCCAGTACTTTCTCCTAGAAAAATACACCCGCTCTGACTGTAACAAGGAGGCATCATAAAGCAGAATTACAGTTAAGGCAAAACTGAGTTTCATTTGGCTGAGAGACAGGATACAGTGGTTTTAATCAAATGGAGAGCTTTCCTCTGAGAGATTGAGTTACTCCACACTAGAAAATGTCTGTATTTATTATTTTTGACATGGATGGTCAAGAAGTGGAGCTCTAGCTACCTATACCACTTGTTCAGACCTGTGGATTTGATTTCCTTTAAGAATTGTCTCTTTCTCCTTTAAAACATGTTTGTTTTCTGTTTTGTTATTGTCTCTTGACAATTGTAAAAGGCAACAGCTTTTCATCATTCATGAAAGGTTTTCTATGTAGGGTTTAACTTCCCTGTGAAATGTTTTTCAGGAAAAGGCCTTCATCAGTTGCAGAAGAACAAGAAAAGCTGCATCCCTCTTTAAATTGAAAGAGGTAAAGTTGACACCCAACTCCATGAACTCCACAGAGAGCTGTCTCAAAACTAAAAAAGGATACCTGCTTTGTCTTTTTCCAGAGACCTACAATCAGAAGAGCACCAAGTGCACACGCTGCAGAGGGGGAAAATGCCGTAACCTCTTCTGTGATGTTAGATTAGCAACCCGATGCCCTGCCATTGCACTCCCCTTGTCTGCTGGAGGTGTGGAATAGCTGTCTGAGCAGAAGAATGGAAATTAATAGGTGATAAATTTATTTTGACACAAGAGAGCTGTGCGATTCAGAAGGGGGAAGTTGCATGCATAATGCATTCAGGAAATAGAGCGAAGCAGTCAAAACTCAGAAGTTCATGAAGCATATTTAGATGTCAGCACTCTGACAAGTCTCAACAGCAAATAGCACATACTGTTGCTGAAAATGAAAATGGGCAAGTTTTTCCTTAGCTGTCTGGAGGTTTGTTGGACACATTTGGGGCAGGATTCAGAGTTAACTAGATTTCATTAGCCTGTTCTGGCTTGGTAGTGCAGGCAGCAGTAGCTGCACTGACAGTGAAACTCTGCAGATTGACACAATCTCTACAGATAGAGTCCAACCAAGATAAACTCACATCATCTTTTCCTGCATGTGTTACTGTGTGTCCTCGGGTATGAAATTTCTGCTCTAGGCTTAACAGATTATTTCCGTGTATGGCTACTGTTTCATTATGAACTCAATTGAGAAAGCAAGGCATTTTGAGGAGTATGTAGAATTCTGAATTACAAACAATTTCCAGAGGAAGATTCCAAATAAATAATTTGGGAAAATAACTTTTGCCAAATGAAGTGTACAGTAGTTACATTTCAGCAAAATGCCATTGCAGTTTTTCAGGCCACACGTTCATTCCAGGCCAACCACTATGAAAACCTATGGATATATTTTGGAGAAAAGATTGAGTGGGCCAGAGTTTCACTGGCAAAGTCGTAACAAAAATAAATATGGATAATATTGTTATTAAAGATATATCCATTTGCAAGGGGGGAAAAAGTGATTCTTAGGCAAGGTGTTCTGAGGGAGAAAGTTATTTAGATGGATCTGTTTCTGTTTTGGGGCAGAGGTGATGCTGGTGTTCTCCCTTTCTCTCTCCTCTTCTCCCTCTCCCCCCACCAGCTTCATTCCCTCCCCCCCTTCTCCTCAGTTCCTGGCATTTAACTTTTCTTGGAGGAGGTTGATGTGACAGCTCTTCTTCAGCTAAAGCTCTGCTCAAAGCAATCCCTGTAAGAAATAGTGATTTCTTTTTTTCTAGTGCTGTTAAGTCAAAGTGTCTCAGATTTACAGAGCGTCACTTCTTTCAGTATCGAAGGAGGGTAAGAACAGAGTAGCTGAAGTAAAATCCTACTTGCATTCTGAGGTCTGACATAATTTAGCTTGTAAGGTGTTGTCATGTTTCCCTAGGTATTAAACAGCAAGCTTGAGGTGCATAAGAGGGGTCCCACTAGGCCCCGAGTGAGGAGAGTATTTATCCTGCATATTAGCCTTGGCAGGACCTGAAAAGAAACTCTTACATTCAGGAGACAAAATTTTATAACGCTGAATGAAGAGGGTGTTGACTTAAGTGCTGTCAGCAGGCTATGCGGAGTTCACCTGAGAGAGAAGTTTCTTCTGGATAATTGCACTATAGCACTGTCAGAAGGGTATTGCAACGGTTAAGTCATTTTTTTATATAACATTGTTTCTCTGAAAGGCATCTGCTCAGATGAAAAATATCCTAACAAAGAGATGAAAACACCTTTTCAGGTGGTTTATCTGTTTAATCAGATGATGTAATAGGTGGGATTCCCCTGAACAGAAACCTCCCTGTTTATACAGCATCTAGTGTAAGATCTCTCACAGATCAGTATAAAAGTGTATTAATTATTGTAGCGTCATCCATTTGGGCACTACTGACTTTCCAAAAGCAATATTTCTATTATAGTGGCACAGGATTTTCTCCTTCAGCTATTTTCTAGTCCAAGAGACAGACACCTCCTCTCACAGCACTTTGTGACATCGCTTTTGCATCATCACAAAGGCAACATGAAACACTCCCTGATCCAAAACTTGGCACCTGGCATTCAGAGCATGCTGATGCTCACAACAGGACAGTGATAAATTGTGTGGTAGGAGGAGCAGCCTAGAGGCATCGCTAACAGGGCTGCTCTCAGGCTTTGGCACAGCGTCAAAATATTGCAGAACTGTCATGCAGGAAGCCTCATTGCCTGGCTACTCGCTGCACTGCCTGTAGCCTTCTGTTATGTTATAAAGTAGGTTTGGTGATATAGTTTACATCTTTTTTTAATATAAAATGTCACTGTGTAACTGTTTGGAGTTAGGGGAAATTTGGGGCATGTGGATTTGCCCACCAAAGAGCCAGAATACCGGTGATAGTGGTTTACCTGCATTACATGTGTGTTTTTATTTGTCCTTTGTTTCTTGATAATTTTCTTCTCTCTGTTGCAGTCCCTGCCTCCGATTTCCTTAGGCTGTGGGAAATAGATTGATCAGGGACAGAAAGGGGAGCAAGGGCTGTAACTGAGCAGCTTGGTAGCCAGCTTTGGGTGCCCTTAAGCCCTCTGACATTTAAAGTTGCTGTAGCTGCAGGGGGATGTTGCCTGTGCCACTGACACAGCAGCAGATAACTGTGAAGTTGTGTCTGGGAATGAATTGGGTAATAAAACGGTGCGGCGATGGCGCAGATGGATCTTATTGCAATTTCCAAGCAGTCTAGCAAAAGCAAGAGGGAGCTCAGCACAGCCTCCTGCGCTCTGCTGGTGGGCCATGTCTGAGCGCTGTGCTGTGGGAACGTGCTGCTGTCTGCAGTTGTCATGCTGCCTGGCTCTCTGCGGCTGTCTGAAGTCGGAGGAGATGGCTGTATGTCAGAGGAATCCCAAGAGCAGCATAAAAAAAAGGCAAAGCAACCAAGAAGTTTGATTAAGCAGGAAAGACCAAAACAGCTGCAGGACGTAGGTTTGGCCAGGTTGTTAAGACACAACCTGAACTGTACAAAGGCATTTTAAGTGGTGTCCCAGGAGGAGGAGTTTCAAATTAGTTAAGGCAAAATTTCTGGCTGAAGCTCAGGAAAAGTACCGCAGCGTGAGCACTCCAGGATCTGTGTACATCAGGTACCACCTGGAGGTGTCTGGCTCAGCTCAGATTCTCTTTGTGCCAGGCACAGTGTAGGCATGTGTGAGGCTACAGTCTGCATGCCTGCTGTGAAGAGAGGGTCACCTGGGGCTTTCAGAGCCCCCACGCAAGGCAACAGAGCAGATCCTGTTTTGGAGGAGTCCCATGGGAGAGGGAGGATGGGCAGGATGAGCTGTTGAGCTGTACAAACTTTGCTTTCTGTGATTTTGGCTGAGGCTGGGGTGGGTGTGTTTACACACTCCACATGGTATTTTTAACTAGCTCATGTTTTGTTTCTTTGAACCCTTTTAAAATGCCAGGAGACTGAAGGGTTTTGTTGCAACAAGCAGAGCCTGACAAACCGATGAGGATTTGTGCCTGTGAAATGGGGAAAAACTGGCACTAGGGGAGGTTGTTTCTTCTTAGGTAGCACCTGCTCCTCGGCAAGCCCCAGGGAGGGCTTCAGGAGGTCCTGCCTTCCCACCACTGACCAGCACTTCACAAGCAACCCTTCTTACATGTTTTACCTGAATGCGTAAATAGACATCTATTTTTTAATATATACGTATGACATATGTAAAAAAAAATATATATGTGTGTGTTGTTCCTCCTATATAAATAAAGGTGAGAGAGTGTGACAAGATGCAAACCTGAGCCATGAGAGGTTGCTCCGGAGCTTGCCACCATGGTGTGGCCTTACAAGCATTGCTGAGGGCAGCTGCAGGTTAGGGCGAGGAGGACAGGTGGCTGCAAACCTGCTCTGGCAGCTAGATGATGTGGTAAGAGGCAATTTCTTCTTCACACATTGCCCCTGCCTCTTCTCCTGGCTCAGGCAGCAAAAAGCTGATTTCACCATTAGGAGATGGCCAGAAGGCTGGAAAATGTAAAAGGACGGGAGCAAAGAAATGAGGTCAGGAGCTGGGAGTGAAAGGTTGATTGCTTGGGAGTCCTCTCCCCAGGCACGGACCGTGGGCAAGCAAAAATAAATTGTGCATATGAATAGAAAATAGATGGGGCCTGACCTTGCTTACTGAGGAGTTTAATGAGGGTTCAGACAAGGAAATCAATGGAAGGAGATATTTGCCCTAATTTTAAACTTTGTTTATCTTTGCATAGTCTTGGAAAAAATGTTCTGTATTTTAAACCAAGGGACAGGTAGAGAGAAGAGAGAACAGGTAACTGCTCTGTGTCTCTGAATTTGACAAGAGGTCCCCAAGCTGATAAGGTCTGCATCATAATTTGCTATGGACTTCATGCTTTTATTAGAATTACTAGCAAACTCACAAACTCAATTTACCTGTCATGTCCTGAGCTGAAGAGAACAATATGATTGTTTGAATAGCTGATGTTGGTGCCTCTGGATCATTTTAAGTTACTAATGTTATTTTCTCAGGTGTAGAAATGGATGGGCAGCAGTGTTTATTTGGGGTTTGGTTCACTGTTTTTGCTTGCTGAAACACTGGCAAGAGATACAAGTTTTTCTTTTCTTTTTTTAGTATGCAGAAGGTCCAAGTTGCAGGACTCAGGACTTGGACATTTCCAAGATGTGATGGAGTCTTCAGGCAGGAACTAAATGGTGGTTCCATGCCAGGTCTGAGCTGCTGCCCAGGGAAAACAAGTGATAGAGGAAGGGTTACAAAGAGAAGAATTTAATAATTTTTTTTCTCTTGACAGCTGGCTAATCTTTCTGAATTTGAAAGGTCATAGTCACGAGGCATAGATGGAGTAATAATAGCAATGTGTGTCTGCCAGAATGCCCCATTACTTTATGGCTATTAGGAAAATACCACAGGAATGATTTTTTTAAAAATAGCTCAGTGTTGCAGGCACAAGGGGTGTGACTGTGGCTGCAGGAAAAAATTCTGGCTTCTTAGTTCCTAAAGTAAAAAAAAAATCCTGTTTGCTTAATATTTATCTCGAAGAGTAAATTGGCCTCTCGTGCCAGAGAAAACAGTCTTTCGGTTCAGCTGGTCCTGAGGCAAAGAAACTTTATTACTGTTTGGGCAGGATCTGGCAAACACTGCCAGGTGCGGCGCTTTATACCTAGCGTGAATCTTCCTGGTAGATGGGGGCCTAAACTTAAAAGTATGCAGCTGAGGATAAAGGCTTTGCTAGCCTGTTTTTCATCAAAAGCTCAAGGCCGCAGCAGCAACACGGAGCTGGAAGGCATAGAGAAAAGAGCTGGGGTCCTGGAACAAACTGGAGGTTAAGAGAAAAAGTGCAGTTGGGAGAGCTATGTGAGGAGGAGGAGGAAAGGCAGGAGGGGAGAGGAAGCAACCTGTGCAGAGGAGGGGGAGCGATACCCCCGCGTGGTGTGCCGTCATGAGTGCATCCAGCTCCAAAGCACGCACACGCTTACCACAGACAAGCTCTGAATTCAGTCTTTAGCCACTTGGTGCTCGGTCGAAGATTTGGTTATGCTTAGAGGCAATGCCAGTGCCTGCTCTCCTGCTCTCACAGCTGCTAGAACTGCCTTCACACCATAGGGTACGTAGTGCAGGCTTGATGGGCTGTAGAAATTCAGGTGGTTGTTCTTTGTGGAATGGCCAACAATGAAGGCTCAGAGGCAAATGGAGCTTTTTTCAGTGTGTTTTGTAGAGTTTTGGGTTGAACCTTTTCACGCCAGGGCCTCAATCCAGCCCTAACTGAAGCCAGGGAAGTAGTGGCAAGATTGGGTCCTGCCAGGAGCTAAAAAACCCCACTGTGGCAAGTTGTGTGGGTGTGGTGGTGCCCATGGCTGCCTGGCGTCATGCTGAGCAGAGATATCTGGGCATGTGTGCACAGGGCAGCAGAGCTGCGTTAGCTTAGGCTGTGCCTGTGCTGGTTTATCCCACTGGAGAGCTCCACTCCCACTGGGGGAAAATGGCACATCCAGAGTGGTGCTGGCTTGGCACTGGGTCTTCTGATGCAGGAGCACCATTAGCTGGGAAGGGGGCATTGCCCTCGCACCCTGCCTGGGCAGTAGAGCCCTCAGCCAGGACTAATTGTGAGCAGCACAAACCTCTCTGCCAGCCCAGAGGGTTGTAATGACTTGAACCAGAGGAGGCGGCTCAAGGTTTTGCATTTTGCAGGTGGAAGTGCCAGTATTTCAAGTATAGTGCGTATAAAATTGCTGGTAGGTCTGTTGAAGAGCTTTTGACAGGTCAGTGTCACTGTGGGCAAGATCAGAAGCTCTGCAGCAAAACTGTAGTGTGCTAAAATGTGAGGCTGCAAGAGCTCTCCCCTTGTCTTGCCCTGACACTGCCCTGGTTTAGTGTTGGTGCAAATGCACTTTGTAAGAGACTTTGGATGTTGGTAGCTGTTCTTTCATTACAGAATCCACTTTGGACCCTTGTAGAGCACGCTGCGTAGGAGTACCTAGGTAGGAAGAAAAAAAACAACCTGTAGCACAAAGCAGATTATAGTGAAGAAGGGAGGGGTGTTCTCTTGCAGTTCTTTGATGTGGGCAAAAAAAGGTTTGTTTATTTTCAGGTACAGGAGAACTAGGGTTTTAAACAACAGCTCTTACTTGGGCTAAGAACTCCATTTCCTGCATCTGCCTGGAAACGCTGCTTGGGTGTTTGTTACTGGAGCATGTGTGAGTTGCCAACTGCTTGGCAAGGGCCAGGGAAAAGCCTGTTAAAAATTAACTAGCAACTGAGATAAATCACATATAAACAGCTCAAGGAGCATGGTGATTTCATCAGTATCTGATCTGCTTGCTTGTCTCACGGCTGCCCAAGTTCCTTTGTAATGTTTGGGGTTTTTTTTCTCTGCTTTCTGCCCAGCAGCCTTCTAGGTGCCCTGTTCAGCAACTCCTTCAGGAGAGAAAGTCCAGTGTGTTTCTCTGAGCAGCTGGGGGAATTTGTGTTCATTAGAAGCAAAGTTTTTTCTATGGTATTAATAAAAGACCTGATCTTGTGTCACAGAGGCCCATGGCAGCTGGGTCCAACCCAGCTTCAGCGTGCCTTGCCTGACAGTGGCAGTGGCAAAATGGCTGAGTCAGAGGCCTGGGCTTCTGGAAGTTGCAGACAAATTAAACTTGTTTGTAAGCTTCCCTATTCAGTGATGCTCGATAATGGAGGCTTTTAATTGTGCTGCTGCTTTTAACTATCTGCCGTTGCAGGTTAGGCTGGTTGGCCTGTTTCTGTGTGTCAAGAGGACAAGGTGTAGCGGTAGGATTTGCAAGCAAGTTCAAGGAAATGGCATTTACACTGGGAGCACAACATAAGCATTTGCCCACTTATCATGTCTGCCACGTGGGTGAGTTTACTCACCTTTCTTACAGCAGTATAAATAGAGGTGTGGAGAGATGCACAGAGAAAATTCCTACAGGTACCTTGAACATGTTTGGGAGCTCCCGGGCAGCTTCACACCTCAGCTGAAAGGCTGATGGGTGGTGCCTGAGCCGACTGGAGCAGCCTGTGCCTGTCCTGCTGCACCTCTGTACAGTTCCCTTGCAGGTGCAAGATGTTCGTCTTCCCAAAAGCATGGCCATCAAAGGGTAGAGCTTGTTTGTGCAGTCCACACACATCCCCTAAGGGAAGTGTTGCCCTGTTACTGAGACGGGAAGCATGGGTTGTCCATGTTGAGTGCCGGGAAGCAGCCATTGTTCCACGGACGTTTTTAATAGTGAGGTTTGAAACTCTCCTTTGTGTGTTACTTTGCATGCTGCCAGATTACCTTGTAGTGGCTGTTGGCAGCCTGGTGTGGTTTGGAGATGCTGTGTTCCTGGGGTGTCTCAGGCGGGCCGACTGTTGGAAAACTCACCAGTGTGAACGCATTTCAGGGCCAGAAATGGTGTCCAGTTGTTTTGCAGTCCCATAATGGTGAGTGCCGTTGGAGGATTGCTTGCACTCCCCATTTGTGCCTCCTGTGGTTTCACCCTTAGTTGCCCCTTGAAGGGCTGTAGTTCAGATCTGCTTGCCACACTGCCCTGTTGGGGTATTTCTGTGCAGTTTGTCACCACCCGTGCACTGGGACCTACTTGCAATACGCAGGGGATTTCAGTTGGAGCAGCTTGTGCAAGAGGGTGGTACTGAGTGGGTTCCTCGTTAGGAAAGAAGCAGACTTGCATGTCAGGGAAGGAAAATCTCCTCCTTACCTTCATCGTGGAACACAACAGTTTGAATTTGCCCAATGTCTTTAGTGGCACAGCTCAAAACTTGAGAGACAAATGAAAGGAGTTGCAAGTTTAAGGGACCATCTGGTCCAAGGAGGCTATGGGGAGGGTTACTCTTCCTTTGTGCACTTGCTGCGATGCCAAGGATGCTCTTTGGACTAAGTGGTGTCCGGAGAGGCTGAATAGAAGATGAGGAAGAGTGTTGTGAAGAGCCTGAGTGAGAGGCCTGTGGAGTGGAGCTCTGTGGCTGAGCCATGTTTGAACCCTTGCAATTTTTGCCTGGCTCGCTAACTGCCCGTGTAAGCTGACCAAAGGCCACGTGGTGATGAAGGCATCCCCTGATGTACCGTGTGTTTTCTTTCCCTATTTCTCATATTAATGAAATACTTCTTTCAAGCCCCAGTCACGTATCTTTATTTGGCAAAGAAATTACGCCAAGAAAAGCTGGCAGAATAGCTCACCATGAGTTTCCCAGCGAGCGTGCGAGCGTGCCAGGGCTGCTTTGCTACTACACAGCTGAGCTGCCAGAGTGCCAGGGTCTCTGAACACCCCACAGAACTGCCTGGTGTACTTTGTGGGTAATTAAACATCACTCACTTTTAGCAATTAGCCTTCAGTAATGGAGTTCAGCCAATTAAAATATCTTTTTATAAGCAGAGTAGAGCCAGTGGCATATGACAGGAGTGTGGCTGACTTGCTCACGGTTTAATGACACCTCAAGGCAATAAAGTTGCCTGTTTCTGTGTTAATTGGTATACACTATAGAGTTGTGGGGTTTCATATTACTGAGTAATTTCAGTGTCTTTGAGCCCTGTTTATACACTCCAAGGTACAATGACTAAAGGGATCCCCATGACTATTAACAAGAATCATGCGTATTTGATATTTAAGAGAGAACATTAAACGCCCCGGCTGGGCATTGAAGCTTTGAAGAGCCCCATGAGATCACAACTTCTCCTGTCATCCAACTGTTCCAAGAAACTCAGGTAAGATGACAAGGTTTTCTGAGCTAACTCAGAACTTCAGAGGGATGGAAGTCAGAGTGCCCCTTTTGGACACCCCTCTGAATCCTACTAATCAAATTTCTTGCCTTAGACGGTCTTAAGAGTTATTTTCTTAATTTGAAAGCATAACTGGCACTGATCAGCGCTTATTTGGGTTTGGTTCTCTACTCACATTGGGCTGGACATTAAGATGATCTTGCTCTTGCGCTAGGAGTGATGTGAGAGTGCAGTTCACTGTGCCACTCTCGGTATTTATATCTAGATGGAAAGGTCTGGGAAAAGGGGAGAAAGGTTACCTGCACTTGGCATCCCAGAATACTGGTATTAAGAGCCAATGATTAAGTTCCAACATTTGCTGAAGGGAAATCATAGGCAAGAGACTTGTTCTTTTAAGTAAGCCAGGGTTTTTTTTTTATTTTAAAATTTGAATGTTGCCGTTGATCCGTTGCCGATCACGTATCGGGGTATACTTTTGGCTGCTTATTTTTTTTCCTCTGAGCACTTGTGCTATCCATGGATTAGTGTGCTCAGCTGGGAATAAAATAATGTAAGGGCATACTTTAAACTGGCAGTGGTTCTTTTCTTTGGCAGAACCACCATGGAGCAGCTGGGTGACAACCTGAGACACAGGATCTGAGGAAAATGCATTTCAGGAGTGGACTGGGCAGCTTTTCCAGCAGGAGTGTCCACGAGACTTCCCGTTGTGCTGCCTCTGTGGAAGGAGAACATGCTGTAAGGGGGAAGACTGACAAGACACCATTTGAAGGCCACAGCAGGAGGTGGACCAAGGGCAACTCTTCCTCCTCCGTCCACATCAGACTGCTGCGTGGGCCAGGAGCACCTCAGAGGTACAGCCAAGAATCTGTCTCTCTGTTGATTGCAGAACCTGAGGGTTATAGTCGCTGTCAGTGTTTTTTTCCCAGGGGTACAAGAAAGTGTGATCATGTTTGGAGGCACCTGTCACAACCCTCACTGGGGAACACCTTGTGGGGGTGGTGGGTCCAAGCATCCTTGGGGAGTTTGTTCATAGGGATTTTTGTGAGACAGTCCCACAGTTGCATCTCGGTGTCTGTGTAGAAAGAGGTGGTGCGTGGGTAGGGCAGGATGATTGCAACTTCCCCCCAGCCCTGTGCCCTCTCCTCTTGCTTTGATGCCACCTGCCCTAGCTCTGGCCTTTTATGACTGGTTCCTCGTTTGCTGGCTCTGTTGCGTATGTAGATCTGCAAAGTACTTTTTGCAAAGCAGCCGTGCTAAGAGCAGGCCGGTTGTGCAACCTGTGCATTTGCATCAGGGGTTGGCAGAGCATTTCTGGAGGAAACTATTACTAGCCCGATCACACGGCCGTGTCCTCAGAAAGCACTCTTCATCTGCCTGCAGCACATCTCTTGTGGCTTAAACCAGGACTTGCGAGATGGGACTGCAGCTAGGTGGCTTTCGGGCTCCTTCTGTCTGGGGTGTCAGGACCCGCAGTGACATTGAGCCCCACGGGCTCCAGCTGTCTCACTGGCACGGCATCAGCCCTCAGCAGCCAGCTCTGCTCCAGCCCGCTCCTGCTGTGGCTGGTGGTCAGCTGTCCACGGATAGAGTGCACATCCACACCTGGCTGGGGAGAAGGGGACTGAGTGGTACGGGTGCATGGATATGGATTCAGTAGCATGGGTATAGGTGTCGTGTGCTGTCGGACATCAGGGCCAGAGGACAGCCCCAGGCACGTTTAGGTGACTGATAACGTGGTGGCCCCTGTGGAATTCACAGGGGCTTAATTCCTGTTAAATTGATATTGTTACAAACGGAGCCATTTTGAAAGAGTCTTTCTTACTAAACCAAGTGGCATGTTACGTGACTATGCCACCAGACCCAAGAGGTTTTCCATGGTCTATGGAAGCTTAACATTACCAGCTTCCTTACAGAGGAGAAAGATGGTCACTCGCCAAGATACACATCCAGTCCTTTTCTCATTTCAAAGCAAATTTTCTTTGAAAGGCTTTTTTTTGGTGGTTGTTTGCAGTAGGAAAGTACAGGTACTGAACTGGAGTGTGTGCGTGCCGCAGCAATCCTGCTTCATACACAGGGAATGTCTTTCTTGGACGCTTCATACACAGGGAATGTCTTTCTTGGACCATCCTGAGGAAGGAGTAAAATCTGGTGACTCCATTTCTTCACATTTTTGACCTAAAGGACAGGGGTACAGGGAAAAGGCAAGAGAAGAGGTGATGCGGTGTCTCCCTTCTGCTGGGGAACCGGTGGCATCAGAGCAATGATGGTGTCTCCCGAACGTTAGCACTGGTGTTGCATGCATATGCAGTGAAATCCTTCCCTGCGTACGCGCCGTACCTTGTCTCGCCAGGCATTTGCCAAACTCAGAATGAATCTCAAAAGGATTCTGGATGAGTGTCCAAAATGAGAACAGGGACTGTTGAAATGCACAACGTGGAAAAACCTGGGCACAGAGTGTGAAGGATGAGTAGTCTTGGCCCGAACAGAAGGTAAAAAGTTATAAAGTAGAAGGTGAACAGAAATGACTGGGAAAGAGCTGCGGTACCTTGTGGCTGGAGGAAGGCAGGATTTGGCTGTATCACAGAGAGAGGCGTCCTTATTCTGTGTGCTAGGTAAAGACTTGGCTTCCTTGCTCAAACACATAATATTGGCCTCAGCCTGTGGGTGCGATACGTGTGCGCGCACACACACACGCACGTGCACAGTAGATCCAATTGTACATAATGTTTCCTGGTACGTGGAGCACAGAGAAGCCGTGAGATGGCCCTCCTCTAGGGATGTGGTGTCTGATGCCTGTCATGGCCTCAAGTTGCATCAGGGGAGGTTTAGATTGGATATTAGTAGGAAATTCTTCACTGAGAGGGTGGTTAGGCAGTGGAACAGGCTGCCCAGGGAGGTGGTGGAGTCACCATCCCTGGA
>JAVSBS010000884.1:0-18299 GCA_033124195.1 Coracias cyanogaster | reverse complement strand
CTCCCCTGACACAACTTGAGGCCATTTCCCCTCGTCCTATCATTACTAATTTGAGAGAAGAGACCAACACCAGCCTCAGCTTAACCCAGAGCACGTTACTCCCTGAGCGCGCGTTTCCTCCCGAAGCCTGCCATCCCTCACATAATGTAAGCATTGTGCACTTCAAAGGCGGCTCTTCTGGGTACGAAGTAATCCCGTCCTTACGGGGAGCCAGAGGCGTGTGTCTAATCCCCGGCGCGGTGCGGCAAGCGCTGCTGGGGGAAGGGTACAGCGGCAAGGACAGCCAACCTCTGTGCCCTACAGCAAAATCAGCAGGGGACAAAACACAGCCAGCTTCCAGCAGGGCAGATGCACAGTTCTCCTGGGACTACAGCAGCAGAGGCGAGCGGGAGAGGGGTTGCTGCCCTGGCTGACCCCAGAGCCAAAGCCAGTCTTCTATCCTCCAAGTGACAACTACACTCTCCTCTGGAATATTCACTGCAAGGTCATCACTTTTCACCATCCCAAACATACCCATTTTCAGAAGTCTCTGCACATCACAGAATGGTTTGGGTTGGAAGGGACCTTAAAGATCATCTCGTTCCAACCCCCTGCCGTGGGCAGGGACACCTCCCACTAGACCGGGCTGCTCAAAGCCGCCTCATCCAACCTGGCCTTGAATAGGTTCCAGTGATGGAACATCCATAGCTACTCCAGGCAACCTGCTCCAGTGTCTCACCACCCTCACTATAAAAATTCTCTTTGTGTCCAATCCAAATCTATCCTCATTCAGTTTAAAGCCGTTATCCTTGTCCTATCACCACATGCCCTTGTAAAATGTCCTTCTCCATCTTTCCTGTAAGCCCCCTTTAGCTACTGGGGCATCAAACTTGTTTTCCTTCCAGGTACTTAACAGTTTTCCTACATCGAGGTTGCTGTAACTTGGAGTAGAATTCAATACAATCAAGCAGAGGTTAAACCAGAACATTATAATTGGCAGCAGAACAAAGGCCATTTCCAGCGCTTTCTACAATTTTGCTAGTAATATGGAAATAATTATGTTTGCATGGTGGTTTGAAAAATAGTTTCACCATAAACAAAAGTCGTTCTCTAGTCCATAGTTTTGTTCTGATTCTTTTAAGACAGATCCTCTTTTACTAAATACAGGTACTGCTCCTTCAGAGACATTCCTATTGTAAAGATACCAGCTATGATAAAAGCACCAATCGCAACTGCTCTTTCATGTTGGGAATCCTCAGTTTTGATTTTCATACACAGAAAAGGTGTGGGTGTCAAATATACCCTGGAATTAAAGGGAACAGAACCCGTGAGAACTGCCATCAGCCTGGGTGAGGCTACTCACCAACTCCAGGGTGCGATCCCACCCGGGGCTCTTACCTGACGCGTCTCTCGCTGGTTCCCAGTGCAAGTCGTCATCTTTGTCCTTGATCCATCCGCACATTCCGCTGTCAAAATTACAGCTGTGCACCAGCACACCTAGGGACAACACAGCAGGAGCTCAAAACCCCAAGTTACTTGGATTGTTTTGGTTGGGGAGCTACAGCGATTGCCCTTGTGGCTGACACCAGCAAGGAAATACGGAAATTAAATGCAGCAGAAGGAGCACTAGAAAAAGAATCTACAAACATACTAAAACAATAAAAAGGATGCTGGTGTTACTGTTAACAAGTCGCACTGTTTTTGTGCTAAATCTGTTCGGAAACGGAACTATAAAGGTTCGCTTAGGCGGTGGCTTTTGTTCTTACAATGCGTAGTTTAAACAAGAGGCGTAACATGTAGGAGTTCTGTAAAAATGTATAAAAACCCAAGAAATCTCTTCAAATCCTTAACCCTAGGCCCTGAGCAGGAGACATGATCTTTACCTGGGTCGTCGTTTGCTTCAAATTCATCGGCGGTAATCCCTCTTTCAATTTCAAGTATTTCAAACAGATTATTGCTCACTCCAGGCTGGCGTGGAACTGTGAGGAAAGTCATTTTCCAGAAATGAATGAGAAAAAGGTAGTTAGTGACCTACTTTATCTTTAATAAAAAGCAGCGGAGCAGCTCTGGGCATTGTGCTTCTCTTGGAGAAGTCAATATATTTAACTATATTTGACAGGAAGAGTCAAACTATATGCCTCTGTGATTTATGATTTATGTTGTAACATTTATCTGAGCACTGTAAAAGGTGATTCCAAATCTGCTAAAGGCTCTTCAAATGAAAGCTGCTTTTTAACTAGAAAAAAAAGAAATAAAGCTTTAACCTTGAAGCACACTCTTCCCCTCCAAATGCACTTCTGAAGATAGTGGTTTCTCAATAAAATAAAGCCACATTAATGCCCTTCCTCAAACTTTCCAATCCACTCACTGTTCATAGAAGAACCTCAAGAGGAGGCAGCGGTGCTTGGGAGAGGCCCCACATGCAGCCAACCTTCGAAACACAGCTGAAGGTACATCCACCTGTCCGCAAAGGACTCCCTAAATAACTACCACGATTGTACTGACAGCTGAGAAGGAGGAGCTCTCGTGGAAGCTGCAATTCAACTGTAATTACACTTTTTGCTTTCCAACACAGCCCGTCCCTCAGCCGCGTGGAGAAGGAACGCTCACAGTGACTACAGGCCCGAGGGTTAGGAGATAACCGGCAGCCAGGACCACCTGACATTGAAGAGGGCTGTGTGGGAACGATGGTTGCCAAAGTCAGGTAGCTACATGGACGCCCACCGAATTCTGCAGAGGCTGTGCCAGTCCAGAAATAACACACCGATGTCACACCTGATGGACAGCTGTCAACTAGAGATAAACAGATTGCACTGGAGAGAGCTGTCTTGGAGATGCCTCTTTTAGAGAATAACGACAGTAACGTGTTTCTGACATGTCCTTTGATGTTACAGACACCTCTGACATCTACGGTATTTGTAAGGGCCTTTAAAGACTTGACGCATTTTGCATTTGCAGTGCTAAAATAAGTAGCTTAACATCTCGATGGGCTTCTTGGGCAGGTGAGAACAAGAAGAATTGAGATGATTTACAATTCCAAACTGAAATAAAGGGCTCTTGTTTTCAGGAAATTAAGTCAAAGGTAAGAAGGAATTTCTTTTGCACTAGGACAACGTGTAAGCAGCACTTACATGTGAACACTTACACGCATGTGAGCTGCGAGAGCTCCTCTGAAGACAGAGGAAAATGAACAACAAGAATTAAGTAGCTTCCTGCTTTTATGAGTTAGGACAAAATAAGCAACCTGATAAAAGTTCGCTAATGTATTTTAAAAGTAATATTACAGGCTACAGATCTTGGGATGGAAATTTTGTATAACAAAACCAAAAAGCTTGAAGTCTGTAGGAAACATTAAATGCTTAATATTGTAGTCATTTTTGGAATCATTATGTATCTTTTTTTTTTTTAATCCTTTGTGGATTTTAGATGATGTCTATTTGCAGTCTGGGATATTAATGCTCAAACAGCCTCAAGGACTTGAGGTTGGCTTAGGCAATAAAGGCCTGTTAATTTTTAAGGATACATTGTTTGTGATAATATCCTTGCTGCTTTATCTGTTTTTATTTGCCTACGTGATTAGAATTTTGATATTTAACACAGAACAAACCTTACAAATGTGCACAATCCACCCCACCTAGGCCGATAATCACCCTGCAGTACATTTATGCACAAATACTATATTCAATTACATAAAAGAAAAAAAATCCATTTACCTCAGGCAGCAAAAAAAACACAACAAACCAGAACAGGAATGCTCTAAAACCATCATTCACCCTTAACCACTCCC
Source organism: Coracias cyanogaster (assembly GCA_033124195.1). Taxonomy (NCBI): domain Eukaryota; kingdom Metazoa; phylum Chordata; class Aves; order Coraciiformes; family Coraciidae; genus Coracias; species Coracias cyanogaster. The sequence goes on along the minus strand of JAVSBS010000884.1, from coordinate 14,533 downwards.
AGCGGCACAGTGCTGTCTTTTGTAAGAGCTCTACCTCATCCGCAGGCGGGACAGCTGAACAAGCACGTCGTACGGCTGTAGCTGTCACAGCTGCACGGTGCGTACACATCCACTGAGGTGTACGAGCTGTTCCGACGGTCACGGACAACCACGAGCAACAGCTCCTGGAGTAGGTGTGTGCGAGAGCTGCCTGTGTGTGCCTGGACCATGGCCGCTGTGACACGCAGCAGCTATCGGCACCCCTGAAATGCAGCTGCAGTGGGTTTGCTCAGGGATGTTAAAAAGTGGCAATTCGTGGAGTTTCACCCCACGTTAGGACTGTGTCGCGGGGGGCTGCTCCCTGTGGAGCGCAGCAGTCGCCACATGAGACACATCTGTGCTGCAGCCCCAGGGACCATCACCTCACCTCTCCTCTCCTCAGACTGCGCTATGGAAAAGGGATACTTTTTGTTTCCTAAACTACGAAGAACAAACCAGCAATTTGCTTCACAGCCGCTGAGTGCAGCACACGTCCTGTAGCTGCTGGTCTGGGATGGACACACAGCCTTTTCTGGAAGAGTCTTTACATCTGCCACATCCACCGGGCACAGGGATGGAAAGAGGCGAGCCCACAGGAGCCGATGGGAAAGCAAGCTGCCCTGAGCTGCCGCGGGACTCCAGCTCGCAAGGAACATCACAGTGCCATCCTCCTCGGCTCCTCACACACCACCAGAGAACGCCTGCATCCTCTTCTCATCTAGGTTAACTCTGAACTTAACACTCTGCATCTCTGTATCTTCCTGTTCTTCCCCAGTGCCTTAAATTAAGCTTTTCCTGGGGACTGAGGGTTCAGAGCAGAGACAGGTAGTTACAGGGCTCCAAATGAACACTGTGGCAGAGAGCACTGAGGAAGCCCGCTGCTGTGCTCTAAGATGTGTAGGATACTCAGGGGTGGCAGTCTCAGGGTATGTGCTTGCCCTGTGGATCCCCTTCATGGTCCCCTGTAGCCCTTGTTTATGGAAAATACTGCAAGGAAATATTTAGGAATTTATTTTCCAAACTACTTCAGTTTAGTTACTAAAATATCATTTCTTGTGCCTTATCTGTGCATGCACACAAGCATTCTCAAAATTAAAGTTGATGTATTTGCCTGCAATTAAAGCTCTACAAAAAAATATTTCTTCAAAACTTTTCTCTGAAGTCTTCTCCAAACCCTGTTATGATCTCCTAGAAGAATATGTTGCAGAGCTTTAAACCAGTCCCTTCAGGGCTCAGACCTAATTAGAGGAACCTGCACTTGATACAAAAAAAGAGTTACCGTAGGAGACGCAGGACTCTAAATATGATCCATACGTACACTTCTTTTTGCTACAACAACTAACGTGTTGAGTGGCGATCCTGGGAGAAACTATTTGGCACAATTATTTTCTGCGAGCTTTCCAACCCTTTCTGTGTACTTTATATAGCGTATCAGTGTGCTTTTCACTTAACTTCAATGGTTTGATAAAGCTTGTTAAATATAAACTTGGCTTTTTTCTTGGAGAATTTTATAAGCTCTGAGTGAGCCAATACATCAACACTACCACGTTCCCAAAGTTCATGAGCTAAGTTCTTCACAGACGCATGAACGTGGGGGGGAACATCTCATGTGTGTGTAAGATTCGATTTATTCTCAGCTTTTTAATCCGTTGGGGAAACAGTAGGACTTTTTTTCATTTACTTGCTAATTGCTCAGTTTGGGAGTATAAGACATAATGTGTACATAGATTATTTGTAATTATGGAATAACCACTCTTTTGGTGTTACGAAACCAAAACAAAGCATGGAATGCAGCTTCATGTTATTAGTTGTTATTACTATTAGTAACACACTCTTCTGCCTTACAACAAACACTGCGTTCTTCCGCAATTCCATTCGACACAACAATCATGACCAAGCTTCCCACGTTAAAAACAACAACAAAAAAGGACAAAGATTTTTGACTAAATAGTTATGATTGAAAGTTGTTAAATTCCACTTCCAAAAAAGCCCTCCCAAGTGATGAGATCTCAGGCAGAACGAGTAGACAATCGCTAAAAGGCCTGGTAGTCCAGAGGTCAGTCTGACTTAGTGAACAGGAACACGTCCTGTTTTCCTCCAGGGAAGACTTGGATATTTGCTGGGCTAAAAAGAAGGGGCAACAGAGAGGTGCACGTCATCCTTTTATCTGGATACCTGCAGTATCCAGGATATGTTGCCTAGGACTCCGCAGACTCAAATGCTGCAGTGAGAATTATTTCAGGAAGGGCTTTTTCAGGGACATGTGTCATGGCCTGTCCCATCCTTTACAGTACTCTTTGCCTAAGAGGGGGGAGAGAGTGCTGGTGTGAGACCACTCTGAAGTCCAATCTTGCATTTCTCAGGCAGTTACAAGGCTCGTTAACTTTGACCTAAATCAAACACCTTATTATCTACCTTTCTAGAAGGTATTCTGAAACGTAACCTGCCTGCTTTCCTGTGGGCAGCTACTCAGGAACCGCAGTGATGACTGAGTTTCAGGGACAGTTCAAACCAGTAGCCTACATCAGAAGCTTGCAAATCAGATCTGGGGATCAAACTGGCTGGGAGGCTGATGGAGGGTGTGATTTGTAAGACTCCTAGATCTGATGATTTCACTTCAGAGAACACAAAGCACCTATCTTAAATGTTTAAATATTAAGACAAAAACATTTTAATAGGTGCCTTAATAGCAAAGACAAATGAAATGCTATTATAAAATGATGCTATTCTAATGATCTCAAGGGACAACAAACATTCTGTCATGCTTTTAGCATTTCCTTTTTTTTCCAAGGATCACATAACTGCGTTTACTGCACTAAGAACTTTTCAGTCATTGAAAGGGGCCGCAGGAAGAATCAACTTTAAATCCAATCTCTGCATTTTTTAATAGCTGTCATGAGAAAAGTAATCTAATTCCAATCTTTTCAGCTCCAGTAAAGGCTAAGAAGGAAAATTACTAAACTACCTTTTAATACAGATAAGGCGTGTTTTTCTTGCTCTGCTGCTATCTAGTATTATACCATCCTTAAATTTATGCTTTTAATGCTTATCACAGAGATCCCAATGCTAGCAGAAATTCATAGTCTTATTGAGAAGTTCATTCTCTTTGTTAGAAACTTGATCTACAGAGGAACAAGAAAAGATTGCTCTGCAATTCAGTGTAGTTTGTATCAGTCCTGAAATAGTTAAACATTAAGCCATCACTGCATTCCTCCCTCATTGCCATTCCCCCCTATCCATATCAGGAGAAGATTATCCTTGGTGCCAGATTCCACTGTCTGCATCTGACTACGTGGTTCAAAGGCCAAGTGTAGGAATTCCATTTTAAAAAATACTCATTTTCTGTTCTCTGAAAAAGCAGCTCCCCCAAGTCAGTGCGGGCATTTCTAGAAAAGGGGTAAAGCATCTAAAGAAAAGCAGCAACCCAGTAACTTTCAAAAACTGCAAAGGCATTTAAATAACATTATCAGCATTATTATCATTTGTGCTCTGTGTCAACTACTGAACAGACCAATCTCACTGCTCCTCAGCTGACTTCAAGCTCAACGGCACACTCAAGAGTGCTCTGAAGTGAAAGCTTAGGACAAGTTTACTCAATGTGTGGGACAACAAGTCAAATAACAAGGAAGGGAGAAAATAGGGAGCAGCAAGTCACCAAGGGTAAACTTTGGGAGAAAGTTAAGCAATGAAAAATTAACATTTGAGAGGTGATTGTAGAAAACAAGTACCCTTGCCCTGTCACGTTTCCTCTCCTGGTATGGACCAGTCCTAGACCACCAGTATGTGTGCAGGATTTGGCCTAGCGCACTAGGACATCTCTCAGTGTACAGCGCAGCAGCTGCCCCAACAGAAGCACTAAGCAGGGCAGTGCTTACCCCCACCCTGCTGAGTCAAAGTCTGGCTAAGGCTTCAGAGCCTGAGGAGGAAAACAAAGGAAGGAACAAGTCCATGCACCACAAGGTAATCTAGTTTAAGAACACAGCTTTAAAGAGTGAGGTCTTCAGCAGATGCTAAGGGCTGGAAGATGAGAATTGCCAGCGGTTGCTGGCTACTGCGTGCTCTGTGCTGGGTTTTGTGCACCCTTGTGTGATAAAACGCTACGTTTTGTGACTCTCTGGGATACTACAGCCCTTGGCAATGCACAAGGAAGCAGCCGTATAAGCACAGGAACTCTTCTGAAGACCTCACTAAACTGAAATTAAGTCCTACCTCATGATCTGAGTGGATCTAACATCAGTTTCTTCCTCTGTTTTCCAAGACAACGAGTGTTGTGAGATGACTGATTGCTGCCTGCATTCTCCCCTGGGAAAGCAGTAACAGCAGCAAGAGCAAGGCTTTCTCTTCTCTTTTCAGGCAGGCACCGGGGGACCTCCATGCAAACTCTTTTGAGAACTAATTTCTTTTATTTCTCAACTGGAGAAGCAGATGATGTGGGGAAATGAACCTAAAGAGGCTCCATATAAGCCAAATGAAATGAGCTCATATCCACAACCCAGGAACACGGCAAAGATGTCTGAGGTAGGTGGGATTAAAACAGCAACTGAGTTTTAAAGCAGCTGAAGGAAGTAACTGAAAAAGCCCCTTCCCTGAGGAAACAGAGACAAGTGAAAAATCTGCAAACATTTTTGGAGATGGGGAGGGTTTGGAACATCCACTCATGCAGGCTCTCCCACGGGCCTGCAGCACGGGCTGGGTGGGCCAGAAGGCACCCGAAGCTTCACCTGCCCAGCAAATGCAATCTGCAAGCTACTGTGAAAGGCCTCTGAGCTAACGCACTTTATCTTGCGTCTTCCACTGGCCAAGAGCACACAGGCAGCCAGCTCTGCAGCGCAGCTAATGCCCAGGAGCTCAGGGCCTGGCAGGAACCCTCCCATGCTGCTGAACCCCTGGTGTGGTGACATTTGGGGATGACTGTGTACCTCCATATTACCCTCAGAAGTGCAGGTCTCGGCGCCTGCAAGGACAAGCTGAGACATGCCCTGCACATCCCACTGCAGTAATGTAGGTGGCTATAACTTTTCTACCTGCTTTTCTAGATGTCCTACATGAGGAAACAGAACTTCTCTCTTTCCCCATAAACTCCTACAGTAACAGAATTCAGCAGGTAAAGTAACACCTTACTCTACAGCAATATTTTCCTTGACAAGGTAGCACATTCTGGAACAGAACTGTTTTGCACTCAACTATAGTTTTCAAATCCTGAACAAATGCTTTTGTGCACTCGCTCAGTAAATGCCTCTGAACAGAGAGAAGGTGGGAGGGGACACCAGTGACCCCCACCTAGGTGATACTTTCAAAGTAGTCGTGAAAGAAAGACCGAGATGATACCAACTTTGTTAAGGATGCACCAAGCAAATTCCTACCTCCTAGAGCAGGGGTGGAGTGTCTGCCTTCAGTCACACAGTTATGTCACACACACGTATATCAAGTATATCTTTAGTAGAGGATAGAAGAAGAAATAACATGGGACTAAAGCCACATCTATTGACTCGATCTGAGGAGCTATCTGTCCCTGCATTACCTACTGAAGCCAGTAACCAGTGGCTGGTGCTTGACCTGCTGGGATTCTGCTGTATCGCGCACTGAAGCCTCTGAAGCTGTGTCTGTGTATCACACACCTCAGAGGGCGGCAGCCGACCTAAACAGCTGATAAACACTTAGCAGAGGTAACTTGCCCTGTGTTTGTTGTATGTGCCATAATGTCACCTTACAATCAGAAAACACACACTTTGACTTTCCTACTTTCCAAACCCCTGTAATCTGAAGCACATTTTAAATTTATCGAACTATCTACAACAGATAAAACGTCAACAGCAAAACCGATTTTCACAAGGAACAAAGTATTTCACTGGGTAATGACCTAAGAGAAGGCAGCCCAAGAAGTTACCACACAGATGCCAAAGGAACCGGGAAAAAAACTCCCACGTTGCTTGTGCACCTGCTCTGAGACAGCAACCTTCTCCTCCTACTACACGGCTTCAGCAGCTTTATCGTGCATCAAGCTGAAGGAGAAGGGCTGATCCAGAACACCCTCCTTGTCTCTAAAAACAGCAGCGCAACTACAGATGAAATTGGGTGTTGAGTATTTCTTGGCAGATGCGTGTAACTCTGCACGCGCCAGTAATGTCTTCTGTGGTACGCGCTAAAGCTGGCGTAGAAATGGCGCTGTAGCTTTCACAGCAGCACTTAGAATACCACGTGTTCGTTGAGAATCTTTACTATCTTCAATTTTTAATGTATCCGTAAAAGTAGCCTCTATGTTATTTTTAGCAATTTTGTGATTGCTAAGTCATCAACATCCAAGACTATTTTAATTCATACACTAAGGTGACATAACAGAGTCTTTAGGTCATCAGACTGGGTCCCATTTCTTACCATTCTTAAAGCTAAGGAAATACGCTGCCTAAGAGTGACTCTCAGCTCCCTGAGTTTGAATGAACTATTTGTTGCATTTCAATAAAATGCCTTTCATTTTCCAAAACTTTAATCTGAAAGCATTATTAGGTCAAGCACTTACACAGTATGATATACTCATAAATAGTTTCAGGAAAAAAACCTGAAATTTTTGGTTGAATCGATCCAGAACTTCCTCTGCACATTTCCGTTAGGTCATAAAATCAACTATTTGTGTAGCTTTACTGTATGAATGCTTTCAGTTTCATGTTTTTGTTCTGGTAAGTGTTCCAAAAAAACCCAAAGAGCCCAGAGCATGCTTTCACCCCAGTGCATTGACAAGTCTGATAAATGAAAGGTTATGGAAAATTACTTACTGAACACGTCTCCTCGGGGTTTCTGAGGATCTATCTGGATTCTGTTGTCAACTGTAATGCCTTGGGAAGGTGTAGTTTCAATGGGAACGTGTGAAGGCTCTTCAGTTGTTATCAGAGGAGGTCTTTGTGGTGGTAGCGTAGGTCTTAACGTTGTAGATGGAGGCGGCGGTGGAGGCCTTGTCACTGGCTTTGTTACTGGCCTTGTTGTCACTGGCACATACCTAGTGGTTGGCTTTGGTGTCTGTCGAGTTGTTGGCCTGGGTGTAGGACGCGTCACTGGCTCAGGTGTAGGTCGAGTTGTTGGCCTGGTCACCGGCCTTTCTGTAACAATAGCAGGTACATATGGTGGTCTGAGGGGTTGCCTTGTGCCTCCAACGTCAGGAATCCTATTTGTTATACCACTGCCTCCCTTAGGGAGCGTGCTGTTGCCCTTGAATATATGATATGGACCAGGTGGTTCAATCATAACATTAGGAATAACTGCAAAGAGAATCAAAATGGGACCAAAATGGACATCAGAGTCTTTCGTTCCAGAAACTTAACAATATATTTCATTAGGACATGGAGAGTCTTTGCTGAAATAATTTACCTTCTGAATGTTCCCACTAACGAGAAACATACTTTAGCATCAGAAATGCTGAATTATCAAATTTAGACAGTACTTCAGATAATACTTCTCATTACAGCAGTTTAGAGATGATTTAGATTGACTGAAGGCCAAAAGACTTCCATCCCTACCTCCTCCCATGAATCAAATCTCTTTCAGATGTGGTAAAACTTACCCAAAAGCATTGTTAGTAAAAAAGCACGGACAGGAAGATGGGTGTTAAGCAGCTCTCTAATCTGGACAGGGTTGTAGTCCGGAGTGGAGATCCGTTTAGTAAGACTCCAATGCTACAGCCACTTTGGTCATGGATGGGCAGATACCTTTAGCTTAAGAAAGTTGTTTTCCACACCTCTCCACTTCTAAACTTTTCTCCTTGTCAATAGGCATTAATCATTTTAAAGATATTGAACCTAAGCCAAGAGGCTTCATTTAGATCTTTACCTTTGTTAAACACCAGGAAAGCAGGGAAATGGCATTTTTTCAGTCTCCACAAAAAGGAGAACATGAACTGAGCACCACCTACACCACTGTGACGGTGCCTACAGTACCACCTCCCCTAATATTTCATAAAGAATAGATAACAAATTTTAATTTGCTTTCACAAGGGGAGTTTCTGCAGACATGAACTGCAAGAACATCTGCTTTGTTGTTTATAATTTTCTATTTGTTAATAAGCCTTTTATATCTCACTGGAGATCTTAAAAGCCCAGATAAGAACTCTAGTCGTATTTTGTGTACAAGTGTTTCAAGTATAACACACCATTAAAACGAAGAACTCCTGTTTGTTAAGCAGTGGATTGTCTGATGATAGCAGGTCTCTCTGGCCACTTATTTACTACTGTTCTTTCGAATACCCTGTAGTTTTTACATTATGGTATATTAAAATATAAAAGGCACCTGAGGACTATGCCCCAGTAATATATTTGAAATGTGTCCACATGCAATTTCAAGCACTCAGGTTGTGAAAGACCCACATTACATTACTGTGACAGCTACAGCCAAACAAAATAAGTCCACGATGGTGCTGCTCTTTAAAGAGATCGGGGAGTCACCAAAGACCACAACCCACATATGAACACAGGGTCCTCAAAAAGACTCAGCAGATGTCATAGAGCTGCACAGTCCTGAGGAGCGTCAAACATCACGGAGCTCCAATGGCCTCTTTGGTACCAAGAGGGATGACTGCTTCTCCCAAGAGAGAAGTGAGAAAGGGAATTCCCCAACAGAGAATTTTTCCAGAGAAATCCTTGCTCTTGGCTCTGCTCGCATCTGGGGAGCAGAGGGGGTGAGCTGCTGAAATGGGCCAGTGGCAGAGTGTACATAATAACACAGTGTGAGCAACATGTACTGTTTGACCAGACCTACCCTGCGTACTCAGTTGTTCTCATCCTGAAGCAATCTCTAGAATGAAGCTGTGAGCAGGGAGAGGTGAATTTCTTTCTAATTATGAAAACGTCTCAGGGAAAGGTATTTTTACCCAGGCACACTAAGACTCAGAAGACTCTGACTACATTCCCTGTCTGCTTAAGTATTAAAAATAGTTACGAGAAACAGAGCCTGATACTGCTGTATCTCAAAATTTACAACACGGGACACATGAACTTTCAGAATTCCGTTTTTAAAAAGAGCATTACATACGCATGCAGTTTGTTCCGTTGTCTCTATACCCTTCTTTACACTTGCATTTGTAGGATCCTGGTGTATTGTAACATCGTGAAAAACTACCACACTGATGGTAGCCAAGGGAACATTCATCTATATCTGCAACAGAAAGTTACATTAAAAAAAATCGTTTACATCAAAGAAACTTGACTTTCCACTTATCTCTGCAAAAACACAAACAGTACGGACATCAGGAAAATAGCATTCATTTTGAAAAGTTTAGTACAACTGAAGTGCCAGTGGGAAGAGGAAGACAGGCAGTCACAAATCGATGTGGTGATAAAAGCATCAGGGTAAAAGCAACCCAAGTATTGCTGAGCTTATACCTTGGCATCAGCTTCAGGGATGTGCTCTTGGTAGACTGCAGTTGAGATCACGAAGATCACCATTTTAATAACCACTTCTTAAAAGTGGCATGATAAGAAAAGAGAAACTGAGCACAGGAATATGTGTGCTGTTAATCACACAGCTATTAAACTGTTTTTTCATAAAATGCTTCCTCTCTTATCCATCTGTATAGATGTTTCTACACCAAGTAGAAACTGCTTCAAACCTCTTCTATGGCATTTCCATGTTTGTTGTTATTGATAAAAGCAAAAAATCTCCAAATTTCAGTGCTCTGCATAGGAGCAAAAAAGATATACTTAAAGAAAGCAATACCTTTTTATGTCCACATGATCATTTTTTCAGTGAAAGGGTCATAACCAGTTGAGGCCCTGGGAAACTAAGACAGTGGGACCTGAGAACATCGATGTTGAAGGGCACACACCAGCTGCATTCCAGTCTCATGTCCAGACAAACACAGGTTATTTCCCAACCCCTGCCTTTTCCCCACCTGTCTTCAGGGGAAGGAAAGTTGGGCAGCCTGGGCTGGAAGCTGCTGGGGTGTGCTCTAGCCACACTCTCTTATCGTAGATCTTGTGCCATGCCATGGAGCACACCTGCATTAGAACTCAGACTTAGCCTAGGCTCATAGGCTGCGCCAAACCTACAACTGCCTGCGCACAGTGAAACCTGAGGGGACAAAGGCTTTGGAAAGAAATTCCTGGGGTCATCAGCTCTGCTCTCCCAGGAGAGCTTCCACAGGAGAACCAGCTACAAGAATGGTTGCCAAATAGGTGCTTGCTTTATCACAGGCTCTTTCTATAAGACAGGTGCAGCGCAACCTAAACCAATCTGCTTTGACATTTCAGCCGTAATCAGCAAACATTCCTCTTTAAACCATTCATTTCAGTTTAGAATATGCAGCTCTATTACATGCACATAAGAAGGAATTTGTTACTACCGTGGCATTGGTATTTGCCTCCTATGTACATTAGATCAAAGCCTTTATGACACCTGCAAATGTAGCTTCCAAAAGTATTGACGCAGTGCCTGAATCGTGGACAGATAACTCTCCCAGTAGCACATTCATCAATATCTGTGGAAACAAAGGAACTGTATTATTCTGAATAGCAGTTAAAATATCATCTATACTATCTAAATTAAACTGGTTTCATATAATGAAAAACTGAAGAAGAACAGGCAAAGTATTTTTGATATGGTCCTTTTGCCTACAAGCTGTTGAGCCAGCAGTAACACCTGAGCACTTCTTCTGGCCACGCCATCTCCGTTCAGATCCTGGTCACACCCCCAAATTTTCATGCCTCCTGTGCCAAAAGCTTCTACAAATACTGTGAGCGACAAAAGATGCACTAGCGTAACAAGCATCGCTACTGAATTTGGAATGCCTGCTCTATGCTCTTGCCACCCTGGTACCCTTCACCCTAGGAGAGGAAATGGTCTCTAATTCCCCAGAGAACACATGACAGCTACTTCAAGGCCTCAAAACACTCATCCTTAAAACTGTAATGGTGTTTGTCTGAAATTCCAGACAAGGAATAATAATAAAAACTACCCCAGTAATTATTTTTCTGAAACATGCCTGAAATACTGTTCCTGTAGCACAGGTCACGCCTGCATATTCAAAGTACATCACCCTGCAGTAGGAAGGGGGTTGGTTTTTAAAAATCTAATTATTTTAATCCATGGCTTGCCCATTGAGCCTATCTTCACCTGTTCAGGACTTAATCTACACAAAGAGAGTTCAAGCTGATGCCAGAGGTGCAGTATTTTCTGGGTCAAATGCTTTTTGAGTACGTGCTCTTTGCAATCTCTTACCCTGCAGTGCCTGCGCTGTTGCTGATGCCTCTTTCAGAGAGGTTGGTTATCGAAGTCACCTTAAAATATCTCTGAGGTTCTGCGACACATCGCTCCCATTTGCCCTGCCAGGGGCTTAACCAGCAGGGCTTGAAGCAGTGCTTCAGTAAGCAACGTCCAGGCAAGGACAGAGCAGTGGGAAGAGATGGATAATGCTCAGTAAACACCTAATGACCCTCATCTCCCAGAAGCTGCTGCTCTTCATGCTGGCTAACAAGCCAAGCAGAGGCCCAGGGAGCATCCGACGCTCACCCAGCGCTGCCTTCACCGTCTAGGAAACTCTCAGATGAGGTCAGGCTGATACGCCAAAGCTATTTGTGCTACCACTCACCTGTAGCCCTGGGACATCAAGCTGAAGCCTGCTGAGTGCTTGAACCCTCATTCTTCACTGAGGCAGAGACCTGCCAGGCACGGCTGCCTCTGACGCACACCACTCCTGACGTTTGTTGGTTATCTACAGGGCACAGTTCAAGCCATTGCTCTACAGCTCTATCAGGCTCTTGATCTATGGGAAAGCAAGATTTTGCCCTCCACGCAATTCTTGTCCCAAAAAGAGTACTTCAGCTGCAGGTGCCAAGAGTGCAAAACAAAGCTAAGTGATTGATGCCCTGCTGCTTGTGAAAGAGGCCTGAACAAGGCAGGGAGAAGTCGGAATCTCTTCCACAGCACAAAAACTGCTGGTTAGTGAGGGCAGGTACCTAAGGCAGGGTAGATGTAGCTTCGAATTCTCCAAGCTGTGTTTCCCACAGTCAAAAGAAGTGGCCTAAAGCTATGAATTACTGTCTGGCTGGGGCCCCTCAGTAACTCCTTCCTGTGCTGTCCTGTTCTGCATGAAGGATTACTGAGGACAGCAAGCATTCAGCCCCTCAGCTCCAACACTCCTGGCCCGTCAGACTGGTCCAACACAGCAGCTCTCCTTTACTCTCAGTCGGGAGCATTTCTGCAATGCCACGGTAAAAGCCTGAACGGGAAAGAAAATGAGGCCGACACTGTGCACCTCTCCACATGCCTGAGTCTCCCTATAAATCTGCCCCTTGGCTTGAATCTGTTATCGAAGTTTTAGGCTTTCAGCACATTATTAACAGCTTTATAAATTCTACCACGTTCCTTACTGTTATTTAATTTACAAGCCACAACTTTCTGCCCTTTATTAAAACATTATTTTGAGGCTGAAAATTTCAGACTCTTCATTACTGTTAGTTAGGGTTCTTTGTTGCTGTTTTTATCTTTAAAATACAACTTCAAAAAGCAATTCAGTAGCAAAAAAAGATGAGCCACTGAATATATCTCCTCATGGCATGGCTTAGGTTCTTTAAAATCTAAGGTAGCTTGTCCTGCCTCTTCCTCTGTACATACTCATGTTTCTGCCAAGTCCCATAAGGTAAGGAGTATGTTAGATGATGAGAGCACTGTAGCAGTATTGTTTTATTTTCTGGGCAGTAGACAACCAAAAGATACAGGACTGAATGGCTAATCTATACACTGTTGAAAATAGACACAAAAATAATGGAAAAAAAACATAACAGCCTACTGTTTGCATTAAATATGAGAGGTGGGTGGATGCTCACTACTGGTAGGAAAACCACTTTTCGATGATTAGCTAGAAGCTGGTATGCAAGTGCTTACGATTAGTTTCTAGCAGTTCTCAAACAGTGGCTGTGGCTTCTTTCAAGTGCATGGACCCACGCCAGTTCTCACCTGCCCCCAGACGGTCTAAAGCTGTTTTCCTTTGCCTGCTGCAACACGCTGTGGCCCATGCCTTCTCCCTAGGAAAACCAGGGCATGAAGGGGTGATTTGTATTCCGATCTCAGCCTGGTCTGCCATGGAGGTGCGTGCCCAGACTCAGCGCCAGGGGTTGCTTCAAAGGCACGTCACACAGACAGCACCTAACACGTGTCGTGCTCAGTCTTTCACAGAGCAGGAGAAGTGCAAAGTCTTGCTTCTCTCATGCTGTATGACTGTATTACCAAGTCAAGCACCTAATAACTATGAAATTGATTTAAAAATAGTATGATTTTTAAGTTTACAAGGCTGTATTTTCAACTTTCTATACACAACCAAAATAACCAGAAAATTTATTGTACGGTGAAAATAGCTATTTTCAATCTTCGAATAATTTCAGACCTTCTGAAGCTGAAATGTGTATACGGCTAATTTCTTTAAATTAAAATCTCGATACAAAAACCTGGCAACACTGATTGACGTATTGATTCAAGAGCCATTAAACAATCAATCAGTCAATTAATCCATATTTTCACTGAATACTTTGCTGAATTCTTCTTCAATCCATTGTTACTTAGTTTATATGATTTACCTTCCTAACCAAATTGTTTGGTGGCTCCTCACTGATTGGAAGGCACATTTTAACAAAAGAATGCTCAGCATGGGTTAAACTTAAGAAAGAATAATGCCTAAGGGAATTTCCACCTATGCTAAAATTAAACACTACATTCCCAGCTGTCTCCCAAACTCTCCCCAAACAAGGCTTTCATGAGCTGCAGCCAATGCACACTTCAATTTTTAGTGCAACTTAAACTTGATAGAGAAATAACACAAAAAGGGTGCATGTCACAATCACTTCTTACCAAAAAAGTGGAGGAGACCATGTTATGACCCACGAAGGACAGACATCTCTTGCTGTGACTACTTTCTCTGTGTTGTACAAGAGTGGTCTGAAATTTTTGTTGAAAATTTAAAAAACAGGTTATGCGATCAATCTGAATGATGCACACAACTGAATGTGGGTACACAGTTCCTCACCTTTCTGGGAAGAAAAGGTGTTTTTTTGAAAACTGCACTGAAGAACTGTTTAAGTGCTACTCTTCTGCCTTAAAAGTGCACTTTGTTTATTTCAAAGTACGAAGTTTGCCTGAATATAAAAATGAGCTATGGGAATCTTGCAAGTATTTTTCAAGCAAATTTCTGTACTTGGTATAACTTCCTTGAATTTATACTTAAAATCAGCTCACTATGGCACATCTTCCAAAGATGTCTGTCTGCCATAATGTCCACAGCATGATTTATTACAATTCCCTTCAGCATGTGACCCCGGTGGGAGAACCACCTCCCCTGTGGACAGATATGATACACAAATGGATAACTAGGGCATCCACGTTCTCTTACATTCTTTCAGTGCAAGCGTTGTTACTCGTTATGGAACTGCAGCACTGCATCGGGTATAAATAATAAAAATCACTGGAGCATCATATCGACTCCGGATGTATAGTTAATGACTAATGAAATCACGCGTCACACTGTTCTTCAGACCATATTAGA
>JAVSBS010000882.1:0-17402 GCA_033124195.1 Coracias cyanogaster | reverse complement strand
GTTGCTCAAAGCCCCATCCAACCTGGCCTTGAACACCTCCAGTGATGGAGCATCCACATCCCACACAGGCAACCTGTGCCAGGGTCTCACCACCCTCAGAGGTCTCTTTTTGTATAGCCCTGAAGTTCTGCTTGAAGCACCCCATCAAGATTCTTGAGGTCAGCCAGTATATTTAAGGATAAACCCTCGAGGCTGAAGTGCAAATTGATCAATGCGGCTCTCCAGCAGAACTCTTCCAACATCACTTGTTTCAGTGCAGGGTCCCAGTTTTAAGCCCAGCAAGAAGAGTTCCATCAGTTTAGGGACTCAGTGATACACCATCTCCTGAAGCTCTTCCTGTGTAGCGTGTCCTGCACTTCATTGCCAAGAAAGGCTTGAGGTGTGGGGTCAATAACCTGTGTCAGCAGCCTCGGTTCTGCTGTGGTTTGGGAACTGTGCTGTGCTTAGTATGGCCGATTCACAGAGTTCCGGTGACAGTGCAAGGAGCTCTGTGCCACGATACTGTAATGCAGTCATCTGGCTCTCCTTGGCCACATGTGAGATGCTGGTGTAGTCTGTGCTTCTGCTACCGAAGAGAAGACATTTGAGGTGGCTCTGATTCTCTTGCCTTTTGCACAGCTAGTGTTAGTGCTCAGCTGTGTGTCCGCAGCGCTCCAGGGCTTTCACTGTCTGGAGAACTGTTGCGTGATCGAGAATAGGTCAGCTGCTGGGGTGGTAGGACCTGCTGCCTATATTCTAATGAAGGTGCTTATTGCTGGCATGAAGGAGCACAGAGCTCCTTGCTCCTCAAAGAATTTCCCACCTTAATTTCAGCAATACCTAAAATGCTCACATTACCATCTATGGTCTGTTTAGGTGTCCGCATTCAAGTTTGTGATCCCAGTAATGGTCTAGTGCCTTTGCAGGTGTGGACAAGGTGAAGGTACACTAAGCCTCTCGCCTGACCTTGGAGGCAGTTATCTTTCCTGCCAATGTTCCTGCTTCAGATTATCTCCTCAGGTTCATACAAGTCTTCCTTCTTAGCAAACATCTTGCAGTGAAAGACCTAATAGCACTGTACCCTAGAATCTTGGATGGAGAATCTTAGTGTCATTTGGAAAAAGCTTTAGTTGGGCTGTTGCCAGAACCATTTGTGTCTGTCTTTTTTTTTTTTTTTCCAATCTGGGATCTTCTGCACTGTTCTGAGAAGGTGATTGTCATGGTCAGTGCAGTGTTTCTGGGGAAAAAAAAAAACTTTGGAGAGCTTTTCAGTCCAGTGCTGAGAATGCAGTCCTGGGTGGTGGTGGATGAGCGGTTGTTGAAGCAGTAGTAAAGTGTTGGGCTACGTGAACCTGAGCACCTCCAGAATTAATGGAAGATTTGGGCACGGTACAGGTGGTTCCCATTGGTTGCTCTGTGCATCCTTGGCATCCTAAGTTTGAGGGCGTCTTACCCAAAGAAGAAAAAGAAGGCTGCCTCTTAAAACAAGTTGTTGTAGGGTTTGGTTATTTGAGAGAGGGAAAAAAAAAAAAAATCTTATTTTTAGGAACTGCAATGCAGTGGAACTTTGTCTTCTGTGTTTTGGGACATAGCATTGAATGCCTTTTTAGGGAAGGCTGCCCAAGTGCCGGTCATTACAAGTGGCCTTCCCAAATGGAGCTGTTGAGCCTTCTTGCCACCCTTGGCCTGTTTGCTGAGAATATAAGTGTGTTTGGTTTTCTAACTTATGACAAAGTGGTTTGACAAACTTCAGTTAATGAAGTTATAGATCAACTTCGTTTCTAGGCTTGGTCTCAAGTTTGGAATATTTACTGGTAGAATTTGATTGTTCCCTTTTTGGTAAAGAAAGATCAGAAGAGTCCCTCACCATATTTCAATTCCCTCCACATATTTCAGTGAGAGCAGAATAAAAAACTTGTTTTCTTATGTGATGTTTCTTATTTCATCCATACTGACCGTATTATACCAGGTTTTCTTTTGGGAATTCTCTTTGGTACGCAAAGGTTAACAATTGTTCAGGGTCTGTTCTTGCTCTCACTGGCTTGGGAACTGTTCACCACCAGTGGAGGAAGTGGTTTCCCACTGACTTCCAGGATGGCCAGAAAGTGTTAGTCTTGCAGTAGATTGTGTTAGTGCTTGGTGAAAGATTAGGAAGAAAGGAGGTCCTTCTTTACCAGCACTCGGCTCCTTCTCTACTATGTCTTTATCATTCCTGGTAACCCATGAAAACATTTGCCAGGCCTTTATGCAAGGGCTTCCTCTGATTTTTCTTTTTCCTAATGTCTGAAGAAAAGCAGATGGAAGGCTTCCTTCACAGTTCTCATTGCTTCTGAATCAACATTGCTGCAGGCGCTCCTTGTTATCAGAGCACATAGAGATGGTGAGTATTGCAGACAGATTAGAGGCTGTGGTGAAATGATTTAAACTTGACAGCCACTTGCCGAACTCCAGTCAGATTTCCTTAATGCTGGATACAAGTCTGGTAACTTGCCATCGAGGTGTGCTTGGGAGTTTTTTGTGCCTGGTATCCAGCTGTGGTGCCTCCTTTTTAGGCAACAGATGTACCCTGGCATATAAAGGTACATAAAGGGATTTTCTTTTTTAAAAGATTTTGGTTTTGGAAAACATTAAAATCTATAGCAACTTCTTGAACTTTGCAGGAGGAGAATCTTGGCAGCAGAAAGGATTTGTATCTTATCTAGGCAAACTTGGTTAAAATGAAGGAAATTTGAACTTCTGTCTCAAAGCTGGAAAAAATCTTAGTTTCTTTGCTTACTAAATACTCTGATTGTAATGTAGAACTTCCATACTCATCAACATATTGGTGTGTTGTGCTTGTAGGGCTTGAATTTGATAGAGGACAAAGGCAATCTAAGTTGCCTTCCATTAAAAGAATTCTGAAAACGTAAGTAATCTGGCTGTATGGCTCAGATACGCTGAACAAAGAGGGTTCAGCTGTTTGAGTGGCATTTAGCAGAACAGGAAACTTCTCTGAGGCTCTGCTCAGGCAGTTCTGACATAGCCGGAGGGGAGTATGTATTTAATGACATAATTTCACAGTACAACTGAGACAATCTGGCAGCTTAAAATCATCCGATGGCAGGAGCCTCTTTCCCTGTTCCTTGCTGTGCCGTTTCTCCTGCTCTCCACTGGCATCAGCTCTGCTGCTTATCTTGCTGTGAGGAAAGCCGATGGAAACTGCTGATGCAGCCGAAGGTGTTTCCCTCCTGGTGTAGTTTTCCTTTGCTTCCGTGGTGCACGCTGGTTATCCTGTGGGCAGAAGAGTGCTGGGGCTTGCTCGTGGTCACACAGAAGTAGGGGGCAGAAGGCGAAAGGCTGATCGGCAGGTGAGGGGGAGCAAGACCTCTCCTATAAGCTGCCAACTGTTCAACACATTAAACAAAATAGCATTCTGTTTAAATCTATACTGTGCTAAATCTGAAATTGGCATAAGTTTAATCATGGTTTATTCTAAAGCAATGTATTCTGTTACTGCCATTTCAAAAAATCTGATCTTTGCCAGAAGAAAGCATGAAATAAATGCCAAACATGACTTAAAAATAGCTACTGGTGAAGGGACGGGAAGTCCCTTCCTGCGGGCAGCATTCCCTTGCTAGACTTGGGATTTCTAGTTGCTGTTCCTGACTTTTTCCATCCTTCAGCTTCTAGCAGTCAGTAGTGGTGCGGTCCCTGGAAAGGCTCATCCTTTGCTAGATCCTGATCGACGCAATAACGCAGCGTCGCACTGCTGCTCAGGCCCTTGGTGTAGAGAGCAGAGGTGTCCGTAGCTTCACAAGAATCTGCAAGCTGATGCTACGTGCTTGCCTTGTGGTGCTAATGGCTGTAACTCGGAATCACCCCGTTGGAGCAGTGTGTGTGCTTCTCGGTGACTGCTTCTGACACAATGCAAAAATAAATCGGCAGCCAGCCAGTATGAACTGTGCGGTGCTGTACAGCTGCTGGCTCCCTCTGCACCGAGATGAGCCGGAAGCTTTTGCATCCTCTGAATGCCTGACTTGATGTTTTACTGGTGGCTGAGACACAATAATATCTTAAACTGTTCTAATTCCACTGGGATTGATTATCCCCTCGGGCAAGACTAGCACAGTGCTGGTGATACCTGCTGCAGATGATAATTTGCACAGTTCTTGGGCAAATTGCAAGTAGAGGAATTTTAATAGTAGTTGCTTATGCACAGCATGTTATGTTCTTTTGGCCAAATGAGTGTATTGATTGGCCAAAAGTTCTATTGAAGTAAACAAAAAGTTAATCTTTGAGCCTGTGGTAATAAATTCTTCCAAGGTGAATTGGGGATGCAGTGAGCAGCAGATAGTGTCGAACTTGGAAGGTTTGCACTAGGCTGCCAGAAGGAGTTTGGCTGCAAGTCTGCTGCCAAACTTCCTGTGCTTCAGTTGTTGTTAGACTGATCTCTTGGATGGGTGAAGCATTTGTTCATCTTTATTCTGGAAGTACAGTGGGGGGAATATCAATTTACAGAGCTGCTAAGTGAGTGTAGCGAGAAGGGATGATGAGTTCAGCGAGCACTGCTGGTGTAGCTGTAAGCAGCCAGACTTCTGATGGTGTTACTGTAGTGAGAACTCTGGACTCAAGAAAAAGCTCAATCCTCTCAGATTAGGTTTAAGTTTATGAAAAAAACCCCTGTTTTCAGTCTTACGCCTCTTACTGGTGGAGTCTGAATTGGAAACATGTCCATGCTTAAACATGATTGCAGCTCTGTGCTGTAAATTGGTGTGTCTGTGTGCTGCTCCCAGGTCAGAGAGTTTGGGTTCTCTGGTAAAATGCCCAAATAGCGATGACTGCAGAGGAGCACTGAACTGAGCATCAGGAGGCCATGAGTTCAAGTTTTCTGTTGATTCCATGTGCTTCACAGTTGTTTTGAAGAGCAGCTATAGCAAAACTGTTGTGTTGGAGCTAGAGACATTTTGCTTTCTCAGACAGAGGATGAACAAATCTACAGCAGCAAACTTGAGAACCAGAGTCTGGAACCATGCAAGGAATTTGCTTCCTGATGGTGGTGCTTTCCAGAAGGAACGTCCAGTCCTTCTTGAACCTGCTGGACCTTGTTTTTCTACTGTTGCAGAGTATGGTTTAGCTGTCCTAATTTTGATAATTCAAAGTAGTTGTAAACGTGCTTTAAAACC
This sequence comes from Coracias cyanogaster, assembly GCA_033124195.1. Taxonomy (NCBI): domain Eukaryota; kingdom Metazoa; phylum Chordata; class Aves; order Coraciiformes; family Coraciidae; genus Coracias; species Coracias cyanogaster. The sequence goes on along the minus strand of JAVSBS010000882.1, from coordinate 12,261 downwards.
TACTATTCTGGCAAGCCGTGAAGGAAGAGCAGCTTAGGTCTGGTGTGGGTTTGAGATGCCCTCCACGCCTAAGGCGTCAGTGTTTGGTCCGTGCTGATGCCTGGCCAAGGCAGAGGGTATCTTCATGCAGTGGAATTTCTGGATGTTTTCTCAAGGCTTTCTTTAAAAAGGTGCAAAAATAGAAACTCTGTCAAATACCCGATATGCACCAAGTTAGTGTTCCAGTACAGATTCGTGTCTCGTACGTGTAATTCAGGAGTCACCCAAAGGCAACCGTTGAATGGCAGGAGGACCTCAAGATGCAGGATAAGCGAAGCATAAAGGAGAAAACATTTAGAAAATAAGTAGTTCCCAGATGGAATACAGAACTGGATTTAACAGATCTGTCTGCTGTCCCCCTTTGTCTTTCAAGAGTTCTGGACATGAGGTTGGGGTGGCAGTTTTGCTTCTGGCTCATCGAGTGTTTGCACGTGTGGAACTGGATTTTTACCTCACTGGTTGTGAATACTTTGGTGTTTAAGGAATGGCTAGAAAATCTGGCTTGATGATTTTCATTTATGTTAAACCCACCCCACCCTTAAGAGCTCTTTAACGGTACCTAGTTTTGAAAAATGCCACGCTTGTTAGTTTGAAATAATGAATTATTCTGGAACTTCTAACAAATTGTGTTGAGTGGAAAAAATGTGTAGTTAACACAGTTGCTTATTCTCAGTTTTTAAAAAAAAAAAACTGATTTCAGGTGGAGAATGTTTAGCCTGTTGAAATGCAAAGATCTAGAACTTACTTGGGATTTTTCTCTTTGCAGATATATTATAAAATGTCTAATGGTTATGAAGATCACATGGCTGAAGATTGCAGGGATGATATTGGTAGAACAAATTTAATTGTGAACTACCTCCCTCAGAACATGACACAAGATGAATTACGGAGTCTATTCAGCAGTATTGGCGAAGTCGAATCCGCAAAACTTATTCGGGACAAAGTTGCAGGTATTGTCTAATGTACAAAATTTTTACTTTGTGGTGGACTGCTCAAGAAAATACTTAATGCAATTTAATTAGAAATATTAAGTATTTGTGTGTGCAATCGAGCTGTTGACATGTATGCATGTAACTACAGTAATGCTAAGAGTAGATTAGTTCAGGAGAAGAATACTTAAGGCTAAATGACTGACTCGTTTGTATACGGTTAAGAATTCCAAGAAGCACAGTTCCTAAGTTTGAGCGTCAATAGAGATGTCTAAAACTAGTTTGAGGATTTATTCTTCCTACAGTGTAAGCAATTATGACTACCTGAGCTCTGAATATACAAGCAAAGCTTTTGATCTGATTTTAATCAGTGAAATAAAGGTGTGGTGTGTGTCTGAAATGGCTATAGATCTTATCACTCCTCAGGAATTTAACTTGTATGTTCCTTAAATAGGATTGTTAGTAGTAGTTTTAAAAAATGAGAGGAATGAACTGTTCAGATTTGTGAAACTTAATGTTTCCTTGAAAACAAACAAGCGCTGGTAGAGCAGCTGGCTCCGCAAGCCATATAGAGGAGCTTTTTGTCTGCTCTGCGAAGATGTTTTAATCCTTGCGCTGTTAAAATATCTTCATTTACAAATTCAGGTTATTGTTGTTCAGAATTCAGATTCCTGGATTTAGTGGGAGAGCATGGTTGTTTCTGCATATGAAAGTCCTTGTGCTCCACATGCCTGTTTGTTCTCAGCATGCAGACGATTGCTGTGTGGAATTTCTGCTGCATGTGCTTGATCTTGTATTTCAGAATCTAGCAATCCTGATTAAATCATTATCTAACCCGTAATGAAACAGGTCTGAAGCTACTTCACTGTCTGTAAAAACCTCCATGAAAGCGGAGGAAATTAATTTAGTATTTTATATACTTAAGAAGACATGAGAACTGAATAATTAACTTCAGAATTTACTTTCAGAATGTCTTTCCATGTCTTTAGTTTTCCTGATTTCCTTCAGATGAAGTTTCATGTGATAGCCACCTATCCAAATCTGTGCTTACAGAATGTATATGTAAAATAAACATGAAAGTTATATAAAAGACTGATTTCTTTGAGTATTGTGATAGCTGAGCATTTAGCCTAGATGTTGTTAGACAGTTTGCGATGCTTAGAAGTAGAGGCTTCTCTGGAGGCTACTTTTGCAAGGGAATAAGACCACTTGTTGAACCGTTTATCAAATGTCATGGCTGATCCACAGCTTAGACTTACAAACAACCACAAAATCATCTGCGTGGGAGGTAAGGATATTTTAAATGAGAAGCAGATGTGTCATTATCTGAAGTTCCAGAGTCTACTTCACAGTGTTCCCTGCAGCATCAAATACTCCTGTAAAGTCTGGTTAACTTTAACTGGGAACTTGTCAGTGCTGGGGAGTTTAAAGTCCAAAACATGCTTTTGTTCTTCAGGTTTTTCTTAACAACCCTTTGAAGAGTCAAAAATAAAATCCTTGTTAGGGTTGTGTGGAGTCCTTGAGTGCCTGTGGACAAAGTGTTCACTTTTCTTTAAATGATTGCAAGTGTTTAATTTTGCACAGCTATGTTGGCCACACCACTGAGTTTTCTTGCTACCTCATTTTTCATTCACTTGCAGCACTGCAAGGAGCAGTTGTGAATCTTCTCCATGCTCACTGATAGCTTTGGAATATCAGTAACTAAGAATTGGCTTCTTCAGGAGCCTTCTAAAAGTACCACTTTCTTTATTCCTTTTGCTCTTCTGCCCTTTCATGTTTGCATTATGATTTTTGTATTGTAAAACTCATCTATGTGCAGTTTGGCTGCCCCTGAGAAGAGCAGTCTTGTGGCAGAGTCCTGCTTTCCGGGTGCCACCACTTGCATTTTCCCAACCCCACGGTAGACTAGCATAAACCAGAGCTACAGAGAAATGGGTTTAGCTCCCTGACCTTGGTTTCTGAGGTCAGATGAGTCATAATACTGGCATGTAAGATGGAACGGTGTTGAGTGGCCTGAGCAGGAGGAAGGTCACCTCTCCTTCTGTTGGAATTAGACTTTTTAGATCAGTTCAGTTCTTTTTGATGAAATCACAGCTTTGGTGTCTGCAGGATATTCTATTAAATGAAAGCATTTTGTATTTGGAATTGCCTTTGTATTTAAAAGCAATGTTTATTTGATAATGCTTATTTTTTATAAAACAATGACTGATATGTGTATTTTTTTTCCTCTCTCAGTTCTCTATTAATGAAACATATAGGGCAGAAAATATCTTCTGCCTGAAATGCAGATTTTAATGACTTACTGAACTAGCCTTAGCTTTCTGGAGACATGACTTTGATTCAAGAATCACTTTGAAAGCCAGAGTTTTGTTCTGTTTGAGCAGAGTGTTTCATTATGATCAGAGTATATATATTGTTGGGTGTTGTTTCAAATACAGGATGGGACTGAATGATCTTACATTCCATGTATTAGATTGTGTTTATAAATTGTAGAGAAACTCTTTGAAAGCAGTAGACTACTTATCCTTTTTGTGGTTGATGGACGCTGTAGGAAGTTGAGAGTAGCAGCAAATCATAGTGTCAGTTTACATTCCTTACTGTGAATTTTCTGCCTTGTGTACACATGGAGTGTAGCAGTTGGTAGAGGTGTGACTGTGTTTATTCTGTTGTTTGAGACATGGTAAGGGTTTTTTCTGTTTTTTATAGTAACTGTAAAGAGAAGCTTGTGCACAGTAGGTGAACGTTAGGATGCAGTGCTCCTTCAGCTCTCCTGAGCATATTAGAAGGATCGGGTGCTGCACGTCTCTTTGTTCTCCCATTTGTGTGTTTCATTCTAAGCACTTCCAGATGTGGCTCTGCTGAACTTGGGATGAGTGAATTTGTACTCAGGCTTGCTGGGCAAATATTGGATTGTTGCTCTGTCACTCACTGTACTTGTGTTTATGGTGAGTATGTCTCAGACATCCAGGATTTTCATAAGAAAACTGTCAAACTCACGTTGGATATTGTTCTTTCTGTCAGACCTTAAGACCAGCAGCAGGGCTGCATTGGGGCTTTGAGCCCTGGGGGAACATTAGAAGGTTGCTTCCCAGTATAGTATGGCACAGTGTCAAGTCTGAGATGTCCCTTTTCACTGTTGCCTCTCCTGGCCTTTTGTGGTAATTGCTGAGGCTTCTGAGTGGCCATTGACCAAATTCACTTGGTGAAATCCTCACTTCCTTTGGCTCTGGCTCTGGAGGCTGAGGGCGAGGAAGAGGACTGGGGTTTGCCCCATCAGTGTGCAGTGGTTAGGCTGTAGCCTTCTAGTACTGACTTCAGACATGATGGTGCTGAACTTGTGCTCTGTGGTGGTTTCCTATCTAGCCGCGTGTGTAGGGTTAAATGGCCTCTTTCTTGGAGCAGCTGCCTCCTACCACAGATGATGCAACAGGAGAACTACGACCTAGAACGTAATGTGTATTGGGGGTGCTTGGCTTTGCTGTGACGTCATTTTCTGGGGTCTAGGTTTCACTCTAGGCTTCCAGCCAATCTGCTGTGCTGGACTCCCCTTATAGGTGAACATTTTTAAAGCATTTATCTTCCTTCAGCGTCTCCTGCTGCAGAAATCCAGGCCTTTGTGGCACTCGTCTCTCGCTGGATTTCTCGTGGCACAGATGCAGATGGCTTGTTGTGTCAGGATATCTGATTGCACACAAGGTCGATGTTTCTAATCAATAGCTGTAAATTTTCTCAGAGAACCTGGTCGTCTTTATTCTGCTGTTCACACAGGTTCCTTCTGGACCAAATGCTAAAGCTAGAAGTTAGTCTGCCATGAGTTTAAGTTGCATTTTGTTTCTCTGTCTTTCCCTCACTCTGTTGAAGTGTTAGTACTTTCAAACCCAACTGTCCTAAAACTCTGAAAAGGTTGGGTTAAATTCTCCCCATGTGTTTAGGGTCTCAGACCACTGTGGGATGGGTTAATTGCTTGTGACACCTGTAGCCCTGCTCTGAGTAGCTGCTGACAGGTTTGCTGTGTGCACCTCTCCGTAAAAGTGTCCAGTCTGATGGCAACTTATTTTGTTGGGGAGGCACCCAACTTCCTGAGGGTTCCTCACACCTTCTGTACTGCTTGAGCAGGGAATAAGATCCTGTGGTACTCAAGACAAAATACTCACGACTTTCTGCTGGGAAATCATAGAGTCATTTAATGGTTCGGGTTGGAAGGGACCTCAAAGATCATCTAGTTCCAACTCCCCTGCCATGGCAGGGACACCTCCCACCAGACCAGGTTGCTCAAGGCCCCATCCAACCTGGTCTTGGACAGATCCAGTGTTGGGGGATCTACAACCTCCCTGGGCAACCTGGGCCAGTGTCTCACCACTCTCAGAGTGAAGAACTTCTTCCTAATTTCCAATCTAAATCTCCCCTCCTCCAGTTTGAAGCCATCACTCCTCATCCTGTCACTCCAAGTCCTTGTAAAAAGTCCCTCCCCAGCCTTCCTGTAGGCCTCCTTGAGATACTGAAGGGCTGCAATGAGGTCTCCCTGGAGTCTTCTCTTCTCCAGGCTGAACAACCCAGCTGTCTCACCCTGTCCTCACAGGGGAGGTGTTCCAGCCCTTGGATCCACCTCTCAAGCCTGTCCAGATCCTTCTGGATGGACCCCTTCCCTCCAGCATGTTGACCACACCACCCAGCTTGGTGTCATCAGTAAACTCACTGAAAGTGCCTCAATCCCACTCTCCGTCACCACCTTTCAAATCTAGGATATGATCTTTCAAACTGTGCTAAAGGCTCTGTCTGTACCTGTCAAGTACCAGAGCATGGCCACCTCTGTGCAGTCACTGAAAGGACACCATGGGCTTCCTCTCCACTGTCTGTATTTGCTTAGTAAGTTTGAGCTCTGATTGAGCTTGCTAAGGTCAAACTCCTTGATTGGCAGCTGCCAGGGACCAAGGCGTTTCTCCACTGTTGCTGTAAAGTGTGGAGGAGACTGGACATTGTGGAGTGACTTGTTCTAGTTGTGCGCAGAAGCTGGAGTCCTTCTCAAAACTCACTGTATTTACAGCTCACACACACCTCAAATGTGCGGCTGGCACGTTGCTTACTGGAGCAGAGAGAAATCCCTTCTAGGTAGCTGGAGCACCTCCAGAATGAGTGTGCATTTTCACCTTTTCATGATGCCTTCTCTGGGAGACTATCACAGAAATCATGCAGATGAACCATGAGTGGCTGTGTCCTTGTAAGCTTCTAAAGCAGAAGGAAGATGTTCCTGCACTGCTTTGGGCTGCTGGCAGGCAGGAAGCAGCTCTCCGGCTCATATCACAGGGTTACTATTTATTTATTTCACCAGTGCAATGAACTCCAGTCAAGAAAGAATTCTTAAGCGTTCTTGTTGTGTGGAAAGTATTTAAGTGTTCTCTTCGGCTGAAATGGTTTCCTTTTGCATGGAAAACAACCATGAAATTGCTTACGCGGTTGTGTTGTTGACTGTGTAATCGGAATGCATCTTACTCCTGCTTTTTTTTCCTAGCTTTTTAATCTCATTTGCGGTGTGTGATTCCTTTCCATGTGCATTCAAGTGTGCCTGGCAGCAATCGTGATCCTAATGAGAAGTGCAAATGGTTTGCAGACAAATTAGCCAAATGCTGTTACCGCCCTTCTAGCCTTGCCAGCTTCTCCTAATTCCCTTTTTTCATTCCTTGGCCATTTCAGCTACCTCAGAGGTAATAACTGAGTTGTAGCGAGGGTGTGGGCATACACTTAATAGAAAGTTGCTTGAGTTCTTTACATGGGTTCAGAGCAGAGTTAGCAGGAGCAGCAGCTGGTGCAGCACTTCCTGCGCTCTGCTTTTAACTGTTCCGGGGACTTCTGGGATTGTCAAGAAGATTGTCTGCAGCTCTGCAGGTCTTGGGCTGCAAGGATTTGCCTGGGGCTCCTCACTTAGGTGGGGTAGAGAGGCATGTTCTTAATGCTGCAGGAGGTGTGCTGCTGGAGGATCTGTGTCACCAAGGCAAGGACCTGTGGTTGAATGGAAAACTGATCTCTGAGATTGGTCAGCACAAAGTCCAGCTGAAGGCGAGTCACTAGTGAAGTACCCAAAGGTTTGATAGCAGTGCTAATGCTGTTTAAAGTTTTCATTAATGACCTTCATGATGGGACAGCACCAACCTCAGCGTGTTTGCAGCTGATGCCAAACTAGGAGGAGTGGCTGGTACACAGGTGGCTGTGCTGGCATTCCCAGGGACCTGGCAGTGCTCTCTGAAAGCTTTGTGGCAGGGCTGGGATAGCAGAGCATGACTTCTACTGTTCTAGGGTTGTGGGTATCCTTTTACTCTATCTGCAGACATTGAGGGGGTTAAATACATTCATACCAAGCATCCCTCCTTAGGGTGCACAGGCACCGCAAGTCAAACAGGCCAACAGACTTGTACTGGCCATGGCCTGAAGTGCTCTGCTTTTACAAAAGCCAACATCTTCACTTTGTTTCTCCTCCACCTCTACTCTGCCCTGGTGAGGCCTCATTGTGTCCAGTTCTGCCCCCCTTCCCCCAGTCCAAGAACAACAAGGAACTGCTGGAGAGGGTACAGCAAAGGGCTACAAAGATGAGTAGAGGACTAGAACATCTCCCTTGTGAGGAAAGGCTGAGGGACTTGGGGCTTTTTAGCCTAGAGAAGAGAAGACTCAGAGGGGATCTTATCAATGCTTATAAATACTGAAAGGGTGGGTGTCAGGGGGATGGGGTCACGCTCTTTTCACAGGTGTTAAGGGAGAGGACAAGAGGTAATGGATACAAACTTGAGCATAGGAAGTTTCATGTAAACATGAGGAGGAAATTCTTTACTCTGAGGGTGCCAGAGCCTGATCCAGGCTGCCCAGAGAGGTGGTGGAGTTTCTGTCTCTGGAGACATTCCAAACCTGCCTGGACACCATCCTGGGCACCCTGCTGTAGGTGAGCCTGTTCTGGCAAAGGGGTTGTGCAAGATGATCTTCAGAGGTCCCTTCCATTCTGGGATTCTGTTAACCTTTCTTTTCCCTCGCCAAGCCGTAAAAATGAGCCATGTAGCAATCTTCAGTTGTACTCTAATATTTCTCAACATGTTTTTAGTGCGTGTTACTGTTCCACATCTTAGAATACTTTATTCTCTTCCAGCGGAGCAGCAGTGTGTTTCTGCAGAGTAACAGCTTAGTTCAGAGCTTAACTCTGAACATTTGCTGAGGTTTTGCATTGTAATGTTTGCAGCTAAATAAGTGTCGTTATTTGGAAGCTGATGTTTCTTCTTAAGGAAATGGGGGACGTGGATTTTTCAGCCCTCAGCACCTTGAACAGTCAGATTTCTATTTCAACCACAGATGAAGAAAATCTGTTCTGAAATTTAAAGAAATAAGGTCTTGCGGTAAGTAGGCAAAGCATTTTCCTCCCAGAGACACCCTCCAGAAATCAGCATGAGGTATTCAGGCCTGGTATTTTTCTGTTTTCACTTTACAAACCTTTTCACTTCACAGCATCTAAGATGCTGGCAATTCATCTGGAAAAAGAGCTCTGGAGCAACTTAAATCTCAGTAGAAGAATGTTCTGGAAATGAGAGAAAGGAAGAAAAATACGAAGAGAACGTATAGACAGAACGGTTGACACACTGGAGGGAAAGGATCCATCCAGAGGGATGTTGACAGATTTGAGGGTTGGGCCCATGCCAACCTCATGCAGTTCAACAAGGCAAAGAGCAAGGTCTTGAACAAGTTTGGGGCAATCCTAAGCACAAATCCAGACTGAGCAATGAGTGGATTGAGAGCAGTCCTGAGGAGAAAGAGTTGGAGGTGATGGCGGTTGAGAAGCTCAACATGAGCTGCCAATGTGTGAGTGCAGCCCAAAAAGTCCCAACCGTGACCTGGGCTGCATCAAAAGAAGCATGGGCAGCAGGTTGAGGGAGGTGATTCTCTCCTTCTACTCCAGTCTTCCAAAACCCACCTGGAGCACTGCATCCACCTCTGAAGCCCCCAACAGAAGAGGGACATGGACCTGCTGAAGCAGGGCCAGAGGAGGCTATGAAGATGATACAAGGGCTAGAACAGGCTAGAACACCTCCCCTGTGAGGACAGGGTGAGACAGTTGGGCTTGTTCAGCTTGGAGAAGAGAAGGCTCCAGGGGGACCTCATTGCAGCTTTTCAGTATCTGAAGGGGGCCTACAGGAAGGCTGGGGAGGGACTTTTTACAAGGGCTTGTAGCAACAGGATGAGGGGTGATGGCTTCAAACTGGAGGAGGGCAGATTTAGATTGGAAATTAGGAAGAAGTTCTTCACTCTGAGGGTGGTGAGATACTGGCCCAGGTTGCCCAGGGAAGTTGTAGATGCCCCAACACTGGAGGTGTTCAGGGTCTGGTTGGACCGGTCTCTGGGAGGTGTCTCTGCCATGTCAGGGGGGTTGAAACTAGATGATCTTTAAGGTCCCTTCCAACTCAAACTGTTATATGATTTTATATGGAAATAAGAAGTATGTGGAAAGACTTCACTACAGGGAATGAATTATTGAAAATATTAAACTTTTAGTTTTGAGGTTTAAACCTGTCACTCTTACTCCATGTGGTCAGCTTTTCACAATATTGTGGAGATGGTGAGATGCCTGGAAGCTGTCTCTTTGAGCCGGAGTAAAGAACAGACTTACATCAGGGTAGGATTGTAGCTTTTGAGTTTTTTCTGCAGAAGTGTCTGTTTGAATTACTTGCAGTCATCTTTGTTTCAAGGCAAAACACCGTTCATTTTGCAAATAGAAGAGAGGCCACTTTATTTGTAATTTGTGATGTTTTCCTGAGTTGTTTGAAGGTCAAGCTTTTCAGGCTGGTTAAATGTGATTTTTGCCCTTAAACTTCCATAAATTAGACTATTCATTGTTTGGCCATGGAACAGAAGGAGGCTTGTGTCGATGTTTCTAAAGCCAAATGAAGTTGTGGGGACACATTCTGTGGCGACACGTCCGTAAAAGTAGATATTGTTTTCTTTGTTTCCTTTCTAGGTCCTTTTTGTTTCAGTGCAAATTCTTTCAAACCAAGATGTGCTGGTTTAAGTCTTAAGCAGGAGTTGGCTCAGATAGCAATGTGTGTCTTGGTCGTAGAAACTATAAACATTCTTCATCTCATAAAGAAAGGCTGAGGGACTTGGGGCTTTTTAGCTTAGAGAAGGCTGAGGGGTATCTTATCAGTGCTTAAAAATGCTTAAAGGGTGGGAGTGAGGAGGATGGGGCCAGGCTCTTTTCAGTGGTGCCCATTGACAGGAAAAGAGATAATGGACACAAACTTGAGCATAGGAAGTTCCATCTAAGTATGAGGAGGAACGTCTTTACTTTGAGGGTGGCAGAGCCTGAGCCAGGCTGCCCAGAGAGGTGGTGGAGTCTCCATGTCTGGAGAGATTCCAAACATGCCTGGGCACCATCCTGGGCAACCTGTAGTAGGTGAACCTGCTCTGGCAGAGGGGTTGCATGAGATGATCTCCAGAGGTCCCTTCTAACAGAGGAGGGAGCTTTGCCCCAATCCTGGCACAGTTGTGATTCTGTGGGATTCCTGCAAGGCTTTCTTGGTGTTTGCATGACTGAGGATAGTTCTGGACAGCATTGGTGAGACACTGGCCCAGGTTGCCCAGGGTGGCTATGGGTGCTCCATCCCTGGAGGTGTTCAAGGCCAGGCTGGACGGGGCCTTGAGCAACCTGGTCTAGTGGGAGGTGTACCTGAGCTAAACCTACTGTACTTGGTCCTGTCTCAAGTAGCAGTTTGTTAATTTTCTGGGGCTTACTGTGGTCACCATGGTACAAGTAGGAAGGGGCAGGTGGGTTTCAGAGAAGTGAAGCAAATTCTCATCACTGGTGAAGCCAGAATGATGTAAGGGCACTGCTGGAGAGTGGATGACTGGGTACTCGGGGACTGAGTCAGGAGAAAGGAAAGGGTTTTGGTTCAGGCTATGTGTTTTAGCTTCAGATTCACGTGTTTTCAGAGGTGCTGAGAGGGATCATCTCTATCTTCAATGCAGGACTGAGTGTAGGGAGTGTTTCCTGTATTTCAAAAATACACTGTGAGCCATGCAGTAGAGCAGTAATAACTAGAATCACGTCTGTTATAATGGAGGGTTTGATCACGATATACCTGTAATCAAAAATCACACCCTTCTGTTAGTTTTGAACATCAATGATTAAATACTTCAGATGTTTGTTCACATCCAAAATTGCGTTTTGACAAAAGTCCTTCAGGAAGCTGCTTGCTTCCTTTTTTTGGAAGGACACCTTGTAGTATGAAAAGAAAAACTGCTGAGGGGGTAACGTGTAGCCACTACTTGACTCCAAATGTGAGCCAAGAGGTGCGTGTAAAACATGTCAGGGTCTGAAGCTGGCATTTAGAATATTAAAGTGAAAAAGTGGTTAAAAGTTATGATGTGGAGCGGATTTAACCTTGGGCTGAAGGACACAAGGAAGAGCTAGAAACCAGCATCATCTCCTGGGACCAGTGGGCAAAAAAATGATAGGGAAGAAAAAACCTAGTGGAAACCTACAAAAATTAGTTTTCACACAATTAAAAATAGACTGTGAGAGTGGGTGCTTCCAAAAATGTGTGACTGGATAACTAGTCCACTGAAAACTGTCTGTTTCCTAGCCATGTAGCGCTTCTGGTAGTTCTGGGCTTTGGTTTAAGGACTACACTAGAAATAAACTCTGAATTTAGAAGTAGTTCCATGAATGGGCGATAATATTGTGAGGGAGAAGGGAAGTGGGATTCTTTGCCTTCTCTAAACCTTTGATTTAGTTCTGTTACATCCCTACTTAGATAAGGTGCACGCATAGGCTGTCTTAATACAGAAGTCTTTGGAATGGGAAGAACTGCAGATTGGGGTAGTATTGAATTCCTTGTTAGAATCACAGATTGGTTTGAAAGGGACCTCTAAAGGCCATCTAGTCCAACCTCCCTACAATAAGCAGGGACATCTCTAACTAGGTCAGGTTGCTCAGAGCCCCATCCAGACTGACCTTGAACGTCTCCAGGGATGAGGTCTCTACCACTTCTCTGCACAACCTGTTCAGTGATCCACCACCCTCATAGTAAAAAACTACTTCTTAATGTCCAACCTAAATCTACCCTTTTCTAGCTTAAAACCATCACCCCTTGTCCTGTCACTACAAACCCTTGAGAATGGATCTCCTGCCGTCTTATAGTCCCCTTTCAGGAATTGGAAGGTCACTATAAGTTCTCCCCGGAACCTTCTCTTCTCCAGGCTGAATAGCCCCAGCTGTCTCAGCCTGTCTTCATAGGACAGCTGTTCCAGCCCTCACATCATTTTT